>KZ805381.1:97106-138545 GCA_003073855.1 Periconia macrospinosa
ATAAGAGGTGTATCACTAAATCGGGCAAGTGGGACTGAATTTTTTAAGCGTTTTTGACACCTGGGGTGGCCCCCTTATTATTGAAAACCATAATAAATGGGATCTAGGTAAGATGTAAAGATTAAATTTCTAGCTCTTTTATCTCGTCCATCCTTTGGAACAGACTATCACACTACCAATTTCGGACACTCTATCGTCACAATGGACGGCTTTGCAAATGTTACCCTTTAGATTAAGGTTTACACAATGATTTTAATAACTTGAGTCAGGCGAATAAGCGCCCCTCTTAGCACTCGTGAGTATACGCCGCGCTAACTAAAAAATTAAAGTGGAAAAAGCTTTGTATCGGAAATCATTAATAACAAAGAGTATGATAAACATATAGTCTAGCCACTACATCCTTTACCTAAGGGTAAAATTGACCTATACCACTGCACGGACAGGACCTCTCGCTTAAGGGAGCCTCTAGTTGCTAGAATCGCATTTTGGGTAAGAATTGTTTAAACCCGTTCTTTCTATTTTTTCTTCAGACTATTCTACTCTTTTTCCTAGGTACGTATAACAATAAATAGTTTAAAAGATAAAGAGATAGAACCTGCCTGGAAAATTGCTATGGATAATAAGTTAAAGCTCAATGACCTGCATTGGTTTTTAATCTAGGCGGCAAATAATTAAGGATGCACTAATCTGGTTAACTAGGCTTAGACTCCGTGCGATGTTTACGGAATCTCTTTTCTCTATGGCGAATCTTTACGTTCACATATAATTTAATTATTTGTCATATATAATGCATGGAATTAAGAATTCCATTCACTATAGGGATTTATGTACGTAGCATCTGTATTGACCAATGTAGCAAATCCGGTTCCTCACCTCAAGCACTTCGCATCAGCTTGATTGGTACTACTTGCTCGCTGAATGGCACAACCCCAAAGTCTTTCACTGTTTAGAGAGACGCTATGCCAAACGCAACCTGTAGAATAATAGAGTATATCAGTGAGGGGCCGTCAAAGGCAGCCCAGTCCTATGATCGTATGGCTGATACCCACGCTTAAGGAGTTCCCGGTGATTCTCAGGCCGGCATAGCTCACAGAAATACCGCTTGTCTTTCCAGTATTTGGCATTACGGACCTCCATACAATCGGTGTGCTGCCAGACGTGACATTCATCGCATGCAACCATGTCCCATCCATCGTACTCATAGTTGTCTTCGCAGATGCAGCGAATTCGATCTTCAGCCTGGTCATCGATGAGGTCTGGCTCAATAATCTGCGGTTCAGGGACGGTAGATTCGGCAACCATTTGCGATTCAGGGACTGTAGATTTGTCAAACAGTTGCGACTCAGGGGCCCTATATTCCACAACTAGTTGGGATTCAGGGACTGTAGTTTCGGCAAAGAGTTGTGATTCAGGAAGTGTAAAGTCGGGAAACATTTTCTGAATATAAGAAACTTCAAGGAGAGCGGAGAGATCTGACTCACTAGCATCCTTCCAACCTTCTTGTTCGCATGTCGCCGTTGCTGCGTGGAGTATTTCTGCATCCGAATCAGAAAACTCAACGATTCGGGCGGAAACTGGCTGCTCGACAGCGGTTGGTGCGCCCACTAGCATTTCCGAGCCGTTTAGAGAGTGAATTGCAAATGGCATCTTGGTTGTATATGCAATGTATTGAGTAGATTTCTGTTGCTTTAATGTAAAGGGTGGAAGAGAAGTAGATATTATATAGTTAAGCCGGGCTGGTATTGTGCTCTCACAATGTTTTGCTTTAAAAGTACACAACACCTCGTTTCTTATTAATATAGTAGTAAGGGTGACCGAATGAACTTTTTATCCATTGTGCAAGCATATAACTCCCTGAGTAAAGAATTCCTATATGAAAGTTACACCGCGTACCGCCGTTTGAGAATCGCTGTCCATGTGATCACCTCATCGCAGAAAGAAGAAGAAGAGGAAGTAGTAAGGATATTTTATTCGTAGTGTTGGGCGCGAGCTACCCTAGGTTTCTGGCTGATGGGATGTTACTGGGGTAACCGAAAGGATGATTCCTTTTGCCTATCGCTAGATAACTAGGGCTGGCCAAAGTCTAAATATAAAAATCTATTAAAAATCTATTAAAAATTAAACATCTACAAAAGCCAATGAACAGAGGGTGTAGGTGGGTGGGTATTACGAAAAAATCTAATAATTTTAGCTATAGGCGAATGTGCGACAAGGTGGTGTGTGTGGACGAAGAAGCAAGAAAGGCAAATAAGGGTGTAATATAGGCTGATTGTTTGCCCTTATAGTGATTGCTAGTGGTTTGCTGATTGCTCTTCTCCGATATGGACACAATCATGAAAGCCCGATGCGGAACGCAGTACTAAATGCATTTGAACCTAGATTTAATGAACATAAAGCAAACTGGGTACACAAGCGAGGTGAGTACCGCGTGTGGGTGGCGGTTATGTGCGGTCCATCACCTCTGGGTGCATCAATCGTTTCAAGAAGAGTGGCCCACGTCCATCATCGTCTATGTATTCCATTCCTTTACCTAGACCAGAAGGTTGCTAGAGTGTCAAAGTCCTCCAACTTTAAATTATCCGCCTTTTGCATGTTACTCGATGTGTGGAAGAATGGCGGATAGAACGCTGATATTTCTTTAGTTTTTTATACAAGACAAAAAAGAAAAAGAAAAAGCAGAAAATTGCAAAGTAATAACATTGATGTCCCCGGATCCTATCTACTTCCATCACTTGCATGTGCCGTAATTACTTTGACTGATGAAGTATTAGCAGTAGCAAAGCAAGGCATAACAGGCAACTTACCATCCATTCTTGCAATGATTATCTGTGGTTCCGCAGAAGCCTGAGCTAGAACAACATTGTTTGTCAAAGGGACCACCTGCACAAGTGAATCCCTTTCCTGCACCACAAGCACCGTCTAGCGACGGGATATTGGATGTAATACATCCGCTCGAGAAAGCGTTTTGACTGGGCGCATTAGAATTTCAATTTTGTCTTTGCGTCGATACATATCATGAAGTTGACTTACCAGCCTTGAGCACAATGACTGACGGTACTGCCACAGTAGCCATTGGCACTGCAGCAATTGCCAAATGAACTGCCTTGACACTTCAACCCGGCACTACCGCCACAGCTCCCGTCAGTCGAGATGCCAGTTGGTGTCGGTGCTTGTGATGTTGTAGTGACTGCGAGACATGTGCCGAAATTTGACTGGCAATCTGCACTACAGTGCGCGTTCGTTGACCCACAGTATCCTGCTGAACTGCAACAATCACCGAAAGTAGAACCTTTGCACTTATACCCCTTCGATCCACCGCAAGTACCGTCGGGTGACAGGTCTGTTGAAGTACAAGTTCCAAAAGCGCTTTGACAACCTGCTGTGCAATGGCCAGTCGTAGAGCCGCAGTAACCAGATGCGCTACAACAATCACCAAAGCTGGAGCCTTTGCATTGGTACTTATTATTACCACCACATGTTCCATCTGGAGACAGCGAGGGATTGGTGCAGTCCCCGAATGCAATCTGACATCCTGCAGTACAGTGAGCAGAGCTAGAGCCACAGAATCCCGAAGAGCTGCAGCAGTCGCCATAACTTGACCCTTTGCAGATGAATCCGTTGGACCCCCCACAAGAACCATCTGGACTGATGCTACCTGGAACTGGTGTAGAAGTTGGGGCTGTTCCCGTCGTGGTGGGATCCGGATTGTTCCATATCGGTGGGGGAGGTATGATTATCGTGCAATTGCCGCTTTGACATTTTCCCACTCCGCAGAAGTCTTCGCCTGTACCGCACTGTCCTGTGGTGTCGCAACAAGATCCCCATTTACCGCCACATTCAAGTCTGCCATGTTGAATGCCGCATTTGCCATCCATGCTATACTGATTAGGGAAGCCGGCACAACCACCAGAGAAGCATGTCCCGGCCTGGCAGTCAGCCCTGGTAACTTGTGTCAGTCCAACTACTATGATTTCACGTCGGAGAATTTCACTTACTCTTCATTACCACAGGTCCAAGTTTCACTATTGCAGCACTGTTTGTCTAAACCAGCGCAAGATGCGTTGTTGTGCGGTAGACCACACAAGCCATCATTAGCGAGAGGAGGTTGCTTCCCTGCATCAAGATTAAACTTTGACCTAGTTCAAAATCGGATAATTCTACTAACAGCCTTTGACACAATACACTGCGTTGGGTTTGATCGTTTCACAATCCTTGTCAACAGATGGGTTCAGCTCGAAAAACTTGTCAACGGTGATGAAGTACTTGAGCGATAGCTCAGTGCAAGTGTAATAGTTCACCTGCGCCGGTGTCGTTGCCTCATATCTGCAGACAATGTCACCGGGAGTGGGTGCGCAGAACACAAGGGGTGTGAGGAGTGCGGAAACAACGCCGAGGGCGAAAAGACGGGTAGGCATTGTAAGAACGAGATGATCTGGCCGATCGTCCACTTCATGTTATGTGGATCAATGCTCCCATTTTTATGGCGGAAAACATGATGTTGCATTTCGGCGGAATGATGGTACGATGCTGATTACCGACGAATGAGGGAGTGGCCTTCTCGGTTAAACTGGTTAAGTGCCACCCCCGCCATGCCCCCAAAAACCAGGTTCACTTTCACTTTGAAAACAGCTACGCCGCACGGCGTATTCTCTTGGCCAGCCCCATTGATTTATCTACCACCTTCTCCTTCTGTTCGTTCTCAATCCTTTTTATTCGGCTTTACTCACTTACGCCGCATTCCAACGCCGCAATTCAAGTCTCGTGCTCGAAGAAATACTATCCTCACCCAACTTGCGCGAATTACCGAACCATCATGGACCTACCGTCATCGGAAAGGAAAGAGATGAGGGGACGTATGCGCCAGGATCTTCTCTGCAGTCTGAGATGGGATGTCTTCGCCGCGTTGGAAACTATCGAAATTGCAGTTGGACCCGTTGGCAAAGAGGAGTTCATCCCCTTTTTTGGCAGTCCATATGCCAATGAACCTCTCGGACAACTCCTTCCCAAACGCCTCGAGATTCACATCGGGGATCTCTTATCAAAACGTGACTTTGATTACGCCCCCGAAGAGTTTCGATACAAGCCCCCTCCCCCTGCAATCCTTGACAACGACGAGAAAAGTCCTGTCACCGTGGGACAGTTTGTAACAAGAGCACATGAACATTTTAACGCGCATAAGGAGGAAATTATCAAAACCAAACGCAGGTTTTGGGACGACGCCATTAGGGAGGACAAAGGGGTCGATGCTCGATTCTTCTATTGGCGAATCAACGCATTCGGTAATGATGAATGTGGATGTGGCGCGATTAGCATTGATGTGGTTGCCAATGTTGAGAGGATTTTTAATGGATTTTGGGAAAGGCAACTGAACAGAGCTCGCGGTGTGGAGGTACAACCAACACATAGTTGCATTCCCCCCTGGTCAGGTCCCCCTGGAGGACAAGTCACAGGTCCTCTACCCGCGCTGTATAAGCCCTAAGCCGTCGGGGATGACTTCTCGCCCTAATCACTGTGCCGTACATTTGTGCGAGGTCGAGTCATACTATTGGGGGGCCAAATGACAGACTACGGCAAAAGTCATTGTTGCACGTTGAAGTGTGGATGTAGTATACTATGAACATATATGATATTGAATGTACCTGTTCATGCAGACATCAGACCTGTCTAAAGTGATCTTTCTCACCTAGCATGTATCTTTTTTATCTTCTTCTGCTGGGGGTTGCTCAGGCACAGTTCAACCAGCGCTGGACATGGAATAATGTTCTGAATGCAAACGGACAATGGGTCCCAACACCACAGTGGCGTCCAACTGATAATGATCCATACCAGAATGTTCTCTTTACGCCGGGATATATCGAGCTAGTGTAGAAAACACATGTTGTGCTTCAAAGACACAAAAACTGACGAGGACACAGATACAACTGTGCAAAAATGCCCGCAATTTGCCAGAATGTCCAAAACTGGCACAGTAGCCCTTTGATATCAGGATGGCACACGAGCAGCAATAACCAATACCGTGGCTATTTCACCTATGATCTAGGGTCTTCCGAAGGGACCCTCGATCGTGGACAGGACCGAAGGAACCTCATGTGCCCGGACACATGGAAAGGCACAATACTCCAGCCAAAATGCCCACACAATAATCAACCTAGAGTAGTCCCACCTTTGTACGATATGAACGGGGTTGGAGTGACGGCATTGATCCCCCAGACCGGAACTGAGCTGCTCCAAATCATTGCTGACGGCAAGGACAATCCTATCCCTGGTGTAGGTCAACTACAGCCATCGGGTCGGATGTACACCTGTGACGAATTTCCTCCAGCTTCTTGGATTGAAGGTGGTATCGGTCTCGGTCTTAACGGTGTTGCAGGGACAACCTATTGCGCGCCGATGGCACGGCGCTGTGACAACGAACATGACCCTCGTGGATCAGAACAGAACTGGCAGGGATTCATACATGGAATACTTGGTGCCCATCTCGAAGCACAACTGGGGAATGCGGACATGGATTACAATTACAACACTCCTGTCGCTTTCAGATTTTCTTGGATCACTGATCCGAATGAAGTCTGGGCTGCGCAAGTGTCTTCGGACCGCGCCTATGGAGGCTGGGATCAGAGCGTAAGACCCGGCACAAATTTTCGTTCCTTCGGAAACAACTATTCACGCCCGGATATCGACTTTATTCCCAACGGCAATGGTAGCTTAGCTGTCCAACTCTCCAACGGCGAGGTTCTGCGAACACACGAGGGCAACTCAATACCTCGAATCCGCGAGCGAATAATGAGTCTGAGTGGAGGAGGTAAAGACCGAGTGGCATCCAATTTCACGGCCGGAAACGGAATGAGTAAGCCAAATGACACTACCCCATGGTACGTTCTGCTGTAGGTCTTTTACTTCAAGTAATGAGTTTAACTGACGTTTCTCGATATTCTAGGCACATCACCGCAGAAGATATAAGCCCAAAGCTAAGTACGTATGGTCTTCATACGCAACAAGATCCTGTTGAAGCTATTGATATTATTGGATGGAGTAAAGAGATTATCCTTGGACAACTGCAAGGTATCAACAGCACAAATGACACCACTCTTGCCAACCAGACCATGGCGAACATCGGCAGATCGCAGCCGAAGATACCGATTGCCCGTACTGATGACCCAAATAGCCATCACAGCTGGCAGAAACGAGTGGATGGCCCCATTCAATGCGGTCCTGGGCAGCCGTGTTTGGATGGATCGTGCTGCAGCAAGGAAGGCAAATGCGGTTACAAGCAAGCCCATTGCGGCACGGACAACTGTATTTCTAACTGCGACGCCAAAGCAATGTGCGGCATTGACTCAGCCGACGGGCAAACATCATGCGGGCTCAAGTTGTGCTGCTCATACTATGGATGGTGCGGCACAGAGGATGTACACTGTAAAGACCCTGAACCGACAATTGGGAAGACGTAAGCTCAGTTTCCTGGTGATTGGTAGTTCTTCAATCTGACATATTGCAGTCCCTGCCAACAAGGATACGGCTCTTGTGAGATCAAGCCTTCGCCCTCGTGCGGAAAGAATTCCGGGACATCCAAAGCACGTCGAATAGGATACTATCAAGGATGGAATACGAGAGAACGACTGTGCGACAGAGTTCCACCACGACAGATCAACACTCGAGGAATCAGTCATTTGCTCTACGCATTCGCCTTTTTTCACCCCCAAACTTTCGAGATGATGCCAATGCATTCTGATGACGTCAAATTGTACGGAGAGTTCACTGCACTGAAGCGAAATGGGCTTCAAACTTGGATAGCCGTCGGTGGTGTAAGTCATGATTAACTAGGGCACTTCAAATGCTAAACATGAGCAGTGGTCATTTAATGATCCAGACACTGCGACATACAACGCCTACAGCGATATGGTATCGACACAGTCCAATCGGCGGAGCTTCATCCAGTCATTAATAAAGTTCATGGAAACTTACGGCTTCCAGGGTGCGGACATCGATTGGGAATATCCTGCAGAGCCTAAGCGTGGTGGCCGTAAAGAAGACACCGACAACCTTGTTCTTCTCATGAAAGAGATGAAAGAACAATTTGGGGGTCGTTTTGGTAGCAGTCTAACTCTTGCTCCTGATTACTGGTATCTTCGAGGATTCAAACCTGCTGCCATGCAGAACTATGTGGATTGGATGGGCTTCATGAGGTAAGTCAACTGAATTTTCTTTTGGAAGATAACTCTGACTTTTTTACCATAGTTACGATCTCCACGGCCCATGGGATACAGACGTCAAAACCTTAGGTTCGAAGGTAAGGCCTCAAACTGACATTACCGAGATTGAAAAGAATATCAAGCCCCTATGGTTCGATGGTGTGGATCCATCGAAGATCGTCATGGGCCTTGCTTACTATGGGCGAACATATACGCTAACAGATCCGAGCTGTGGTATGATGGGTTGCAGTTTTGTTCCCGGGAAAGGTGGTGCGGCAGGCTCGTGTACTAATTTCCCTGGAGTTCTTTCGAATCGAGAGATCAGGGGGATAATCGAGGCTGAAAACAACACTCCCTACCTCAACGAGACAGCCATGGTGAAGTACTTCACGTACCAAGGCAATAGCTGGGTCGGCTATGACGACGCCGATACGTATGCTCTGAAGGAGTCCTTTGCTGATTCTCATTGCCTTGGTGGTATCATGATTTGGTCTATTGACTTTGATGACGAGCATGGCATAGGTTTGGGAGATCCGAACAATCACAAGTCCCCGGAGTCAGCGACTGTGATTCCCATGGCACATACTACGGTCCCTCGCGGGGAGACGTTCACACTTAATCCAGGCGCTGCCACTGACATTCCTCGCTTGCCTAATGGCGGAGATCAGAATTCGCCGCAGGGCCCTGGGGCTGAAAAGTGCGAACAGTGCAGCTTCTTCCGCCTCATCACTTCGACCTGCTGCGGCTCGGGTGGATCAGTCGGAAATCCGGTTCTCATACCTGCGGGCGTGCCTACTCCCATGGACATACCCTTGCCGGCCGGGTTTATCCCGTCCGAATCGTTCAAAGGTCGTGATGGAAACACCATCCCAGCGAATCAACCACTCCCCAGAGAAGTTATCATACCTCAAGGCACCGTATTTTCTCAGCCTTTTGTTATTGGATCCGGAACGTCACTCCGCGAAGGTGAAGGCGATGATCAAAGTTCAAATTCGTCAAATCTGGTCTGGTTATCTCCCGAGATATGGAACGATCCGAACCCATCAGCGCAGTGTTTCTTCCCCTGTACTTTGGTTTTGCCTCCTTACACTTCGTTCACCTCTACAGTCGACTATCCCCGAATTACGGTCACCGAGAATAACACCATAAAGACGACGCTTACATTCCCACCCTTGACGGTTAGTTCATGGGCTCCTACCACTATTGTAGTAAGCGGGCGAAATCCTTGTAGCACTGGCGGTACATCATCCTGCACAGATATAGATGGCATCCGGCGAACCTCTTCTGTTGCAATTAGCCGCTCCACCACTTGGCCAGATGTTAGATATACAACGAGTGGAACTGTTCGAAGGACCCGGCCACCTCCCCCAGCCGCATCAAACGATCCAGACGATGGAGGCTGTCCATTTCCATTCTGCCCACCCCCCCCCCCCCCCACGAATATCTCTTCCTTCAATTACTATTGGCTTTGGCCCTCCAAAGCCAACAACTATACCGTGCGCCTGGCCAACACTCACTTGTTTACCACCACGGCCGGGCCCGACAACCGGCCCCGGCATTATTATCCCCCCACCGGGCCCAGAAGATGATGAGGAAGAGGAGGATGAGGAGGATGAGGAAGGCTTTTGTGCTTATCAAAAGCGTAGCTCAAATCCTGGACGCACCACTACCACCACCTTTATAACAGTGACCCCAACACGATCAATTTCTTTGACAACAACTACCACGACTGTACAACCTCCCGCAAAAACACCTGACTTTAGCAAGGATGACATAAAATGCTATGACAGCGGTCAATGGACGCGACGCGCGCGTATGATCAATGTTGCCGATGCAATTTGCAACGATTACCTAAAGGGCAAAACGCTCACGGAGAAGTGGAATCCGGGCGAGGTTAAGAGGAAGTTCGACAGAGACGCTAACGAAGTGGTGTCAGTGGAAATTGTTGGCTTTGTTGAAATCAATTCTGGCTCGGGCTGCGAGTGGTTAGTCGACGTAAACCAGTGCAAGACGGTGTTTAGAAAAATCATCGACGGTTGTGATAGAAATGGGGAGAACAGAAAGCAGGGTGGTCGTGTAGTTGGAGATTGCGTCACGTGGCGACTTGATCCTAACGCGGATTTGTGAGTAGGTATCAACGCCGTGTTAGTACACATTTTAGCAGTTATCTTATCATAAATTATTTGTGCTTAGATTTTCCTATACATATGCAGTAGGGTAATAAAATAAACATGAAGTATAGTGTTTTTTTTATTATTTTCATAGCTTATAACTGTTATAAGATTAGAGCTATTAATACAATTTCTCAAGATTTAAATGTATAAATGCACATGCTTACTTAAAGTACGAGCCGCGAAGCAAGAAGGAGCCATGCACGGGACTCGCCATCCAGTTAGCTCATTTCTCAACCATTTATATTTGGAGGCCTCTATTCAATGCAGTAAACGACGTATCTATGGGCGCGGCGTAGCATGTCTGCAATGCAGCTAGCTAAAATCTTCACATTTACATTTTAAATTAGATAGGATTCTAACCAGCCTTAGCTTTTAGGGGAGATAGGTTTAAGAGGCACAGCACATGTATTGAATTCCAGCTCGCCGGTAGCTAGGCCTCTAGTATCGGCTTTCAATCTAGAAGCAAACCAACCTAATAACTGTTGGCATTCTTCGCCGTCATTCTAACAAGCTCCTTCTAAGGCCTATTATCCTGGACCTCTACCCTTACGAATTTCTGCGCCAAGCGGGCCACGACATATACCGCTTCTGCTAACACTTTTTCCCTCCCTAGGTAGGCTTGTTTACCTCCCCTGAACGGCATATACTCCCATTGTAAGGGGCGGATATTATTCTAACGAATTGGTTGGAACAGCTCCGAACTCTCCCTAAATACCCTGCCATCTATATGTATTGCAACATAGCTTATAACAATAAATATTCCCTTTACAACATAGATTAGCTAATCTTAGTTTTCTCCTCCGCCGACGGGCTAAGTAGTATCTTAAAGATAGGTTTAACCTAGTATTAAGAATACTAGATAGATCTGAAGAACTTTGTACTATGAGTAACTTATAGAGATAATGTTTTTAGATAGATATACCTTCGTTTAAGATGTTCTAGAAAGGTTTAAAGATAGATAAATTGTAAAAGTTAAAGAGGTCCTTACCGGCACTTAAAACCTTAGACTAAAGCTGTGCCTATTCTAATAGATTTTAAGCTATAAAAAATATAGTATTAGAAACTAATACCAATATTGTTTCCTGCGTAGTAAGTATACTTTATAGAACTTAACTCCTAATAAATATTATATCGTCTATCTACTACGCTAAACCTTACACTATACTACGCTGCTTTTAATATAGCTTACGCCTATCTATAAAGGTTTCTTTTAACGCGGATTGCTTAAAAGCCTATTTAATATAGTACTTTATATACTTGTGCGTACGTCTGTATATATTAGTATAAGCTGTCTTTAGTGCAAGTATCTTAAAACGTCCTAATAAGATTTAGAGGCCCGTTCTAAGGACTGTAGCGTAGAAGTTCTTAATAAACTGTTTAGAGGTATACAGCGCTTAGTCTATCTTTTTAGATAGGTTAATACCTAATAGAAAATGTAATAAGCTATATAAGAACTATTTATTTATTAGTAGTATAGTAGATTATATTAGTATAAAGTTCTTATAGTAATAAATAGTAGAGGCTAAAGGTTAGTAGTTATCCTATCTATAGAGATCTTTTCTAATAGTTTACGTGTCTTACCTAATAAAAAGTTTAATTACAAAATATTTAGTAGTAGGTTAGTTGCTTTAGGTCTAGGTTTAGCGCTAATAGACTTAGCGAAAATCTATAAAAATTAAAAAGTAAAAAGTAGCCCCTCCCCCCTTTACGCTGTTACGCCTCTATCTCTATACTATATACTATATTATATATTACTCTCTCTACCCTATATATATATTTTTCTTTATAGGTAATACTTTATTTTAGCTAAATATAAGCGTATATAATACTATAAAGTAGTAATTAGACTAATTCTAATAGTACTAAGCGGCCTTTAGCTTTATAATACTATTAAGTAGCTTTAAGCCTTATAATACTACTAAGTAGCTCTAAGCTTTATAATACTACTAAGTAGCTCTAAGCTTTATAATATTATAAAGTAGCCCTAGTATATGATGCTGCAGGCAACGGGCCCCAGTTTCTTCCCAGTCGGGTTAGCGTAGATATGCTCTTTCTTAGTGATGTAACTATACTCGCTGCACATCTTGCTATTCTTCTAGCAATACGTAGAAGCTTTAATCTTATAAACAGCCGTATTTCTATGTCTGTCGCAGGCAAACAATGTTAACTTTTTAATAAGCCGAATCGAGTTATAGTTACTTTAATGTTCTCTACCTTTGCTTAGAACCTAGTTGGTGCTGTGCCTACTGGGCCGTGCACTGTCTTATAATGTCGTTCTAACAATCGAAATCCCGAAAGAGGCGTCTATCTAGGCTAGCTTAAGAGGTGCATTTATAATTAGTGTTAACTGTTTGACTCGTAACTGTCTGCAATGCTACCAGATTATTATCCTTTAGGGCCGGTACGTTAATTACAATTAAGTCTATCCTGTAGTATTATAGTGTTAGATGTCTAAGCGTACTACTAGCCACTTTTATTTTATTATTAGGGGCGAGCTTTAGTAAGTAATTATTAACTTCTGCGCTTATTATTAAACACTTATTGCACCTTAATATAGAGACTGGCTGGATTATAGCAATAAAGGAGTCTATAACTTCGTCTAGAGGCAAATTACCCGGCAGCACTATAAGTAATTTTATACGGGCTTTGTTGGTATAGAAATAACTAAAGGCAGACTAATATTATTTATACGGGCGAACTAGTGTCGTACATGCTAAGTAAATAAGTAATTGTCTGCATACTTTGTAAGATAGCGGTCCCTTTCCTGCGTCTTAGAGATTATTTACTCTACGTGTATAGGGTTAAAGAGCTAACACGCAGTACGATCGTTGCATAATTTAACGAATTACCCGCTTTACAGACACACGAAAATCTTAAACCTTGCTTAGACGGGTTGGCGCTACTAGAATACCTTCACTAACCCACTTTAGGATTCTATTGCTTGCGTTGCCTAGACTGGAAAACAACTAGTTCGCGTATCCTCCTAAGACATATAAAGGTTAAGCATAACATTAGCGCTAATATGTATCGGCATAAGGAATAAGAAAGTTTATGTTATCTCTAGAGGTGGACCAATTAAACAGAAGTGGTGTTAGGAAAATATTAGGTAGTAAATATGCATTGTTAGCTAGAGAAAACGACGTAAGAAAATAATCTTAAAACGCAAGTAGTATATTAATAACCACCTAGCGAAGAGTTAGCTTTAGTTTAAATGGAGGCTAAGGAGGAAAAACGTCTGCTTAATAAATAATATAACAGTATAGCCTTAGATAAGGAATTAAATTATAATAAGAACACGGACTGGCTTTAAGGATGCAAATAGCCTACATGGTTTGTAAACAAGCCGCTCTATCTTATTATAGCCGCTTTTTCGCTACTATCGGCAAATTTGTTAATAGAGTTCTTGCTTAGCCTATAGAATAGCCTAGAGTGCGTTAGTCTAGTAAGCTCTAAGAGGATAATCTAGAAGATTATTAAAATAAGTAAGGCTGTATTCTGCTGGTGTAAGGAGACTCTTAAGTATACTCCCCGCATCTTGTAATACTAGCTTTAAAGTTGGACCCCCTTATTTCTTATATACCTATTTAAACTTCCTTAGCGCGAATAGACTAGACAAAGGTACTATAGATATTATAAACGCTTCCTATACTATATATTTAGGGTCTAGACTCTATTGCAAAACTTAAAAGAGTTAATAAAAGAGATTATAGGATTACAGCTAACTACTGCATAAACAGCTATAATAGCCTATATATAGAAAAGTACAGCTGCTTTAGTTAAAGATTTAGACGGCGGTAAAATGCCTTAGACTTCCCTAGAGCCTATCTATAAGAACCTCTTCCAGTTCCTTATTATGTTTTAGATAGATATCTCTATAGATAAAAAGATGCACTGTAATGCAATAGTGCACTTTTTAGGTATTCTAGGTATCTATCCTATAGAGCTGGCTTTTTGGAAACTATACAATTACACGCTGTTTCTCTTAGCACTTATATAGGTAGGGCGTCTGATTATCCTTAAGTACGCTCTGCCCCTTACTCTATATATGCATCTTTAAGTTCCTTAGCTAGATTAAATAATATATTAAGATTAAGCGTAGCGGCTACGCGAATATATACGGCCGAAATACCTTTAGCAAGGATGCCTTGCTCCTATAGGGTACTTTATTAAGCGGCTGCAGCATAGACGAGCTATTACTAGACAGGAAGGCCCTCGTACTAATATATCTTAGTTACCTAACGGCTTAACCTTATATATTGTAAACTCTTAGATTTATATGCGATAGTTTC
Organism: Periconia macrospinosa; assembly: GCA_003073855.1. Lineage (NCBI taxonomy): Eukaryota > Fungi > Ascomycota > Dothideomycetes > Pleosporales > Periconiaceae > Periconia > Periconia macrospinosa. The sequence continues at coordinate 111,762 of KZ805381.1, forward strand.
GCTAGATAATTTATAGTGTAGTAGTTAGAACTTAGTAACTATTAGAAGATCTTCTCTTTAGTTAGTAGCTAGACATCTATTTAGATAGTATTTAAGATAACCTTGCTATCTATTGTCTAGGGTACTTGTTCTTAGCAGATCTAGATAATAAACTTTAAAACGCATTCTAGGCTTTAAGCAAACTTATATTTTTAAAAAAAGGTGGTTTTTTATTTAAGAAGAGCTTAGGGAAAGCTAAAATACGTTGTTACCTAAGTACGTATAACGCCTTTATCTAATTACTTTATACTAGCATCTATATAATAAGCGGTATACCGGCTAGGGGGGAAGAGCTTTAAGTTATACGCTAGGTAGATATAGTGGCTATATAGCATAATATGTTTATCTATAAGGGAAAGATTATCCTTATTTTTTTGTATAATAAAGCTAACACTAATACTAATAACTCTTTTTATATTATTTGTTTACCTGCACCTACTATCTAAAATATTCTTTACACATACGTAGCGTATATTAGGCTATTTAGAAACTTTATTAGCTGGTAAATAGGATGAGTTTCTAGTAACACGATGAACCCTTATCTGTTTACCGCACATAATAATGCGACGACATGTTTTTTAGTAGCGATATCCTACTCTAGTCTAAAGAAATTAGTAATAGGGTTTCCTATTAAGTTTAGTATAAGTATATATAGATAGGTAGTTATAAGTATTGCTAAGAAACATCTGCCTACTATTATTACGCCTTTTAATCTAAACACGCTAAAGGACTATTTTAGGTTTCTTAGATTACTATTGTTCTAGATAGGATATAAGCCTACTACTTATATAGGTGCTTATACGCTTTAGCATAGATTCCCTAGTAAACTCTAACCTAACCTTATTAATTAATACCTAGAGAGTAGCTATATATGGTACGAATTTACCTTAACCTAAAAGATAGATGTTTTAGAGCACTATACTAATGCTAGCTTTAACACTTATTCTAGGCCTAAGCTAGTTAGCTACTTCCCTAACTAATATTTTCCTACTACACTTAGGTGTACGTAACTATCTTTAAGAAATACGAGTTTTATAAAAGGATATCTGCGTTTAGAGGTAGACCTTAAAGAGGGCGCTAGATCTACTTTCCTTTGTTTGGTAAGGTTAGAGTAGAAAGGACTTAAAAGATAGCGGGAAACCGAAGCGTATAGCCTAACTACGTAGAAGATTATTAATATGTAGGTATAACTTAATGAACTTTTTTAATAACGCACTATATTAAAGTAACGAAAAGTAGATAAAATATAACTATTACAGCATACGTTAGGTTTTATTATATTAACTTGATACTAGCGTTAAAGCTATAGTAGTACGAAATTGTTAGTTTATAATTTAACCTCTATTTTATTTTTAATTATTTTTTATAAATATTTATAATACAAAACACATTAAGCATAGCACTAGTATCTAGAATTTTAATTCTTATCTTCGTAACTATTACACCGTGTTAGTAAAAGAGAGGAAGGTAATTATTTAGAAATATAGCTAGGCTGCTATTAAGACGGTAGATTAAGTACACTTACTAGCGCTAATAGGACGGTTGATTTAAGAGATAGAAAAACTAATTCGTACGCTCTAATGTGCGGAGAGTGACTGTAACTATATATTTATTAACTAAGGCGTATTTAAAAAATACTGTAAAAAAGAGAATAGGCTTTAAAAGATAGGCTACTAGTAAAATAGGGAGAAACTAAGTAAATAGAGGAAAAAAAGAGTGCATATTATAGATACAGAGGCGGCGAAGATAGATAGAATAGGCTAGTTTAGTTGCACAGGGTAGCTAGAGTATCTAGTAAAGCGCAACTATATACATCTTACGTATACTACTATAATACTAACCTATAATAAGCTAAAGCTTAAGTAAGTAAAAAAACTAGTTAAGTTACTAGTTAAGCGGAGCGTTGCTAGGCTATTAACGCTAGCTTATAAGATAAGGCGGTAGCTATAGAGTGCTAAGCGTAAGAAGATTAAGCAACAGCTAATAGCGCGTCTGTAAAATCTAGAGAGCTAAGCCCGCTACGCTGGATATATAGTTAGTTTCGTTTACTATTTTTTACGTATTATTACTAATAAGAAAAAAAGAGTAGTAAGCTATAGCAGCGACAAATTAGGAAGTAATAGAAGCAGCACGGATAGGAGTAACGTAGGAAGTAATATAGAAAGTAATATAGGGAGCGACATAGGGAGCAAAGTAATAGGTAATAAGGAAGATAGACGAAGAAGGCGTTCTAGGCGTAAGCTAGACTTATTTAAAGATGTACGTAAATTTTTCCTATAGTAGGACGACTAAAAAGAGTTAGTTAAGGAACTATAGTTAGTACTTAATAGGCGGGACGAGGATACACAGCTGTAAGCATTACTGCGTGTTTTTTTATTTTTTATCTTTATTAGCACGGGTAACGATCTATTTAGTAGCAGACTAGTCTATTTTCTAGCCGTGCTTAGAATTAATAAAGATATAGGCTAGCTTTATATAGCTAAAAACTACTTATATATACTTACTAGTATTATATACTATATAAGGGCGATTGCCGTAGAAGCGCTGCTTCTATCTATAATGCGTAGAGAGTAGGGGGATAGCGATAGAGAAGGCTTTCTTTAGAAGCGGAAGGAATTTCTAGCAGATAGCTTATATAGCCTAATAAGTAAGATACTAAGTCTGCTAGCTTATAGAAAGTTTGTAGCGCTAAATATAGGGAACTCTAGTAATACATACTAGTTAAGAAATAAAACTATCTTCTACTTAGGCGGTAGGCTTATTATTATTAGTAAATTCTAATAAATAGCCTAAGACATTATTATAGATACGGAAGATGTACTATAGTAGGAGCTACTCTAGGCAGCTAACCCGGCTAAGCGGTTTATTATTAAGCTAGATAAGATTATTAATAATATAACGTTTATAAAGCGGGGCGTATCTTTTATTAGTTAAGAGGAGAATAGGCTTAACGCGGGACTAGAGTGGATGTTATATTAGGTTATATAGATAGCTAAAGGCCGCACACTTTATTTAAGGGATGGCGCTTAGAATAAAAAGTAGGTAAAGTAGTATCTGCGTTAGGTTAAATACTTTCTTAGTTTATAGCTTATAGGCATCCACATCGCTTCCAGGCAGCCAGGTTAGGGGACGGAAGTTACAACAATGTAGGACCGTAACGGCGTGCTATAAGATCGCAACGTATTTATAGTAGACGGGTAGGTAATAATAGTAGTACGGTATTATAAGTTATAGTTATAATAGGATAAACTAAAGATAGTCCCCTACTTTTTACCGTAGAAGCTTAGATAGGTAGTAGTAGTTTATCTTGCGTATCTACGGCTATTTTATAAATATCTTAAGGTTTAGGTTTTAGGCGGCGGGTTTAGTAACTATATCTAGGCGGATAAGCAAAAACTATAGGGAATAGATTACTTAATACAAATTTTAAAGAAAGAGACGGTAAAATAGCTAAGGGTAGCGCTAATAACGCTAGACTACCGGCATATAGTAATTAGAATTAGGTGCATAGTAGTTAGAGAAGCGTTTAGGCGTAGATATTAAGATAAAGTAAGAAAGGTAGAGGAGACTAAAGTAGATAAAGATAGTAAGAGCGCACTTAAACTATAGAGTGCGTAGACAATAAAAATAAGAGTAGGAAACTATAGTATACTAGTTAATATTATTAAGTATCTTAGCATCTAATTAATAGAGACGTTTCGCCTGCTTAGTAAGCTTTAGCATATATTTCTAAAGCTTATAAGTAGTCTAATAGGAGAGCTAACACTTACTAAAAGTAGTAAGTATCTAATTAAGGGCGGTAAGAAGCATTAGAGAAAAGATAAAAACAATAACGTATAAAGATAGGTCCCTACCTAGTTAGTATAGTAGTAAAAAAAGGTAGAACGGTTAGATAGTAGTAAAAAGGACGTATATAGGGCTATAAAGTAGGCGCTTAATTAATTTAAAGTATTATTTAAGTCGCTTAAGCAGAAACAGGCTATGTATACAGTTATAGTAGGTTAAACTCTACTTATTATTATACTCCTAACTGGAGGCAGTAAGAGCTTATTATTTATAGTGCCGGCTTACTTACAGGATCCTAGTGTTACTATTATTATAGCCCTATACTAAGCGCTTATTAAAGATCTAGTAGGGTGTATAAAAGGCAGCAGTATTAACTATATTAAATAAAAGCACGGCAAGAGTAACCTGGTAGCAGTAGTGGTAGTTAGCGTAGACTTGGTAGATAAGCTAGGGTTTCTTTAGTACGCGGCGCTGCTAAGTAGGAAAAGGCTACTTTAGCAAGTAGTAGTTAATAAGTATTATCTCGTCTTTACTTTAAGTAACTAGAGGCTAAAGCTAGCACATCTTAGGAATCTATAGGTGCTAGCGTATCTAATAGTTTTACTTATAGTAACGCTCCTGCTAGTACTTAAAAAGGATCTAGGCAAAAGCATACTTATCTGGTACGCTACGTACATCCAGGCATATATAGTAAAACTAAATATTTAGTACATAGTGTTATAGTGTAAGCGTAGTAGATTACTAGAGATAGTACTATATATATATTAACGTTAGCGGCGGCTGCTACGCAGTAGGAAAAAAGGGGTAGTATATTATAATAGTAAAGAGTAATACGAAGCAATTACCATAGCGCTTAACTATATATGCTATTACGTAGATATTATAGACTAGGCGGATTATCTTAAGGTATAGGTAGAAAAGGGAGGATTTATTATAGCGACGTTAGCGCTTAGGATAGGTATAGATTTCCTAAGAATTATATTCGTGCTGCACGTAGGTATACTATAAAGCATAATTAACTACGCATAAAAAAGTAGACAGAGCAGCCGGGCGGGAGAAACAATAGACTTAGTTATTTTTATAAAAGATAGGCAGGTAGAGGCTAGGCTGGTAAAGAGTAGCAGGTTAATTAACGTGCACGTAATAGGGCTGTTTATCTAAGAACTAGGCTGTTAGCGTAAGATTATAAGTAAATATCTAGATAAGAAACGCGTAGAGTGCGGTAATATAGACGTAAGTAGATATAACTAATATAGAGAGGGAACTAGCGAGTAGTAAGACTTAAACTTAAGAATAGTAAGTAAGTAGGAGTAGGTTAGTAAGATAATAAGTAAGTTAATAGAAGCGTATATAGTTTGCTAGGTGTTAAGAGACGCTATAGCAGCGGTTAGCACTAACTACTAGCGCTCCTATTTAGTAATAAGGTGCAGGAAGTACAAGGGGCTTATAGCAGACGCGCTAGACATATTCTAAAAGGGAGTATAGTATAGGCTGGATAGTTATAGCTGTATAAAGTGTAGGCTTAGTTAAGTGTACTACGTAACGGGAGAGGATACCTATCTACTATATTAGTAGCTAAACGTTGTGTTGCTAGTAGTAAGGGCAGCGGTAGCTGTTACTTATAGAGTTAAGGTAATACAGGAGACTAGGTTTAATAGGGAGCTTAGTAGGGATTATAAAGAATACGGGAGATAGCTTAGGAAGCGACATAGTTATTAGGTATAGGGCGAGTTTTTTAGTAATACTATAGTAGTTACGGTTTAAATGTTAGGAGAGCTTAAGTAGAGGTAGTACTATTAAGTAGGCTACTATATATTTATATAAATACGTTTTATAGAGCTATTATAGGAAGTAGAGAAAAAAACTATAACTAAAAAGAAGAAACTATATAGATAAGAGATAAGAGAGATTTTATTTACTATGTAAGGAATAAAGTATAACTAATAAATTTTTTTTATTTATAATAGCTATAGGCAAAAATAATAAAAAACTAGATAATATACTATAAAAATATAACTTAGAGTTCCGAGGTAGAATAGTTAGAAATACACATAAATAAGTATTAAAATACGTTAATTAACAATAATAAGTAAAAGATATAGTATTTAAAATATTAAAAAAAATATAGGCTACTTTAATATAAAAACTATAGCTATAAATACTAGGAAAACTATTATTTTAGTGTATTTTTTTTTTAAAAAGAATTAGTAGGGCAAAGTTTAGTACTATTAGAATAAATAGAATAGAATAAAAATAAAGTAGTAAAACGTTAAAAAAACGTTATTATAGATATAATCGTTATTTCTTTTTTAAAAAAAGAAAAGGTAAAAGTAGTATAGTATATTAAAAAAAAAAGGGGAAAAAACGTAGTTAAATTAATAAATATTAAATCGTAAGTTACTTTAAAGAAAAGAAAAATATATATATTTTTAAAAGAATAGAGGAGAATTAGGTAACGATATAAGAAAAAGAAAACATAAAAAAGTTAGTTTAAAAGAGAAGGATTAGAAAAATAAAATAGAGAGTAGAGATAAAATAGAAAACTAAAAGAAAAAAAAAAAAAAAAAAAAAAAGATGTACATAGAATAAAAAAGAGTAGTAAAGTAAAGTAAGGGGAAAATAAGAGTAATATAAAAGTAAAATAAAGGTAATAAAAAAAAATAAAATAAAGGGAAGTGCTTTAGCGTAATAAGTTATTATAATAGAAAGGAAAAAAAGAAGCTAAAAAAAGGGAGACTAATTATATAAATAGTAAAGGAGTACTATATAGAAATAAGATAAGATAGTTAAAAGAAAATAAATAGGAAAACTATAAAGGAATTATAGAAACAAGAAAAATAAAAGAAGGAGAAAAATAAAACTATAGGTAATAGGAGTATAGATTTAGATAGTAGGAAAAAATAACATAATAAAAAGTAAAGAAAAGGTATTTTGTATAGAAAGATTAGTAGGCAGATAAAGAGTTGTATAAAAATAAATAAGGGAAAGGTAATATGTATAAAGAATAGTAAAATCTATTATAAAGGAAGAAAAGAAAGATAAAAAAAGAAGGTAACCGTTTAGGTTTTACGGGAAGAGGAGAAAAAAAAAGAAGAAAAAGTTAGAAAGAACGGCTAACTGTAGGGTGTTTAGCTAGAAGGGTCTAGGAAACTAGAAGAGTGTAGGAAACTAGGAAGGTCTAGGAAACTAAAAAGGGTTAGATAAGTTAGTTAGGAGAACCGCTTAGGTGTTATAAGAAAGACAAGGAGAAGCGGCTGGAACCCGTTCGGTGTCACGGGAAAAGGAGGGAAAAAAAGACAAAAAAGGCTAGAAAGAAGCGCTAAGGGCAGGGTGTTTGGCGGGGCGGAGGGATGTATAAAGGTAGGATATAGGCTTAGGGTTAGGAAATTTCAAGGAATAAAAAATTAATTTTATGGGCGTAATCGACGTAGGACGGGCGCGCGAATCGAACGCACTCTTCTAATTTTCTATCCAACGTGAGGTTATAGAGTTATTCGCGCTAGAAGGTAGGGTAGTAGTAAATAAGGTCCTAATTTAGTAAGGCGCGAAAACAATACGCTAAACTAGAAATAAATTAATTAGTAATACGCTATTTCTAAAACGTATAAATTAGCAATACTATAAAAACCCCGTGCAATAGATATAGACTAGCTTAATTAATATAGAATAAGCGCGCGAATTAAACGCACTCTTTTAATTTTCTACCTAACGCAAGGTTGTAGAGTTATTTACGCTAAAAGGTAGAAAGGTAGAGTAGTAGTAAGAGGTCCTAATTTAGTAAGGCGCTAAGTAAACGCGCTAAACTAGAAATAAATAAATTAGCAACGCGAAGTAAACGTCTCTATAAAAACTTAATCTATAACGTAAACCCTACAGCCTACAGCCTATATTATACTACTAGGACGGCCTAAAAAATACCTAATAGCTAAAGCTCTAATAGTAGTAAAGTAGAGATAGAACTACGCAGAGTACCTATAAAGGAAGGACCCTTTTACGCGGCGCGCGGCTTAGAAACCTCTATCTGGCAGCTTTATTTACTATAAGCCTACTACTGCTCTAATAACTGCCGCTACTATAAAGCAGCGTGCTAGTAGGCCTAGCGCACTATAGAACTAAGGCGGAGAAAAAGGCCTAAGTAAGCTAGCAAAGAATAGGAATGCTAGTAGGTTACTACTTATAGTATACGACGTAGAGGCTACTATAGCGCTTAGCTAGCTACTGGTAGGTAGAAAAGAGTAGATAAATAAGCGCACTAAGTCTATTTAAACTATTTTATAGTAAATTAAGGAAATAGACGTAAAGACTACCTAAGCCTTACTAGAGATGCGGGCCTATATTACGTAATTATAGGTAAGTATAGATAGGATTCTAGACTACATAGGGGGGACGGAAACGCTCGTAGAACTAATATAGGAGAAACTATCTAGGAAGCTTAGGAGTACTAGGGGGGTCTGTAGGAAAGTTTCCTAACTACCCTTCTAACCCTAGCATTTTAGCGTATAATTAGGGCTAAAATCCGTTATTACTCTATTTTCTATTTTTTTAGATAGGTTATTAGAAGAGGGGGGGTAGTTGTATAAATTACAACTTTTAAGAAATCGTTATCTATATAACCCCCCCCCCCCCCCCTATACAGCTGGAGCTGTCTACCTATAAAAACCCTCGCCCTATTTTTATTTTTTATTCTGCTAGTAGTACTAGAACTTATAATATAAGCTCTATATAGCGTATAAAGTAGTATATACTAATTAACTACGTCTTATACTATGTATTAGCAGGCTATACTTAACCTTTATATACCCCCTATAGCGTATAGGGCGGGGAGGGGTAGGTTTCTATTTCTTTATTAACTAAAGGGCTGTAAAATAGAAACCTGCCCCTCCCCCCCTATGCCCTAGACTAACTTAGAGTGGTTCGTATCCTAAACCTAGGGTTATTTTTTACCAGCTAGTACTACCTTTAACTATATGCCTTTATTAGGAGGGGTATAAAGGTAAAGGGGCCTATTTACCTAGGGAAGGCTTCCCTAGCTGTAAAGCCCCCTACCTTTATAACTCTACACGTTAAGTACGTAAGGAATTAACTAGATCTATCTAGTACTATAACGTCCTATACTACCTTTCTTTATCTTATCTACTTATAGTAGTAAGATAATTTAAGTTAAAAATAGTGCAGGGTATACGGCCCTACTCTAGCGTAGAGGAGGGCGCTAAACTAGAAATAGGTTTACTTCTAACTCTATTATTGTAACTAGTTTTACGTCGCAATATTATAATATCTACAGCGTACTATTATACTGTAAGGTTAACCTAAAAAGTACTAAAGTAAAAAAAAGGTAGTAGAAACTATAAAACAGCTTTGCTAACAGCGATACTAACGCTAACGTTAGGCTTAGGCTCCGCCTAAATTTATTACCTACGCACCTATAATTCTAGGGGCTCTAACCTCTACCTACCTAAACGTTAGTCTTTAAATTAGCGCTAATATTCCTATCCTTTAAAATACATTTGTATAGCTAAAGGCGTTGCTAAAAAATAAAGACGTATACTAGCTAGCTTTACCTTTTGCCCTACTAGTAGAGGGCGACGTAAAGGCTATAGTAGAAGGGCTGGAAGAGATAGATAGTAAACTAATCTATATGGGAGCAGGTTAGATCTACACCGTGCCTAATACTAAAGAGATAGCTACTAGGGAGGAAGTCGCTATCGCGGGCATACGGGGAGCTAGCTACGCATCTACTCTAAAAACACTAAGTTAGTGTAGCGTTTCTATAGCTAAGTTAAGTACGCGAAGTAGCTAATTTAGAAATCTGCTAGCCTACGGCAACACGCTCCTATCCTAGCTTAGTTCCGTATCTAGACAGTTGTCTAAGGATAGTAATAAGACTATACTATAGCTACCTCCTATCGCTACCCTAGCAGCATTGCCGGCGTAATTAATACGTAGAGTAGGTAGCCTACTTATACCGCCTACTAAATAAACGGCGTACTAACTAACTAAGCAGCTACGGAACTTCTAAGGCTGTACCTATAAAAAGTATATAGAGGTGGATAAACTTTACTAGGAATACTACTAGCACCTAGACGTACACTCTATATGCTACTTGTTTAAGGAGATTACGCGCCTGCTTTATAGGGTGTATAGTAAAAGAGCGCTACTTTTAGATATCTTTAGCGATCTTAAGCTAATAAAACTTACTACTCTACCTAAAGGCTTAGATCTAAAGGCTATATTTAAGGGTATAAGTTTTGTAGTATTTCTTAAAGACGTTAGTACCCCTAATAAAAAGCTACCCTATAACCTATGCCTATAATAGCGCTATAGCTATAGTAGGAAAGGACGTACTATTAAAGTAAAATTTAATATAGATAGTGTTTTCTACTTTTCTAGCAGCCTAGCGTTTGCCTAAAATGGTATTAACTAGCATCTTTAGGCGTATCCTATTTTTAATCTAAACGTAGATATCTACTTTAGCCTTATAGTGTCTGCGTATAATAGCCGCGGCGACTTAATAATAAGGCACCTGCTACTATATAAGATCTCCTACTACTATTTTAGTTCTATAGTAGAAAGCACTAAATTGCTTTTACTATTTATTTTCTTCCTAGAGCTTTACCTTAAAAGCTAGTATAAATATAGTATATACCTAAGTAAGTAAGACTAGCAGCTCTAGCTAAACGCTATACTCCTCCCTACTATTAGAAAAATAGTAGATAACTTAACTTTAGCGTTATACCTTTTAGCTTTAAAAAATATAGCTAGTAGAGAAGTAATAGTAGTATTAGTAGAAGCGTTAAAGCAGAAAAAAAGCGCGCGGGAACAGCTTCTAGAGTACAGGCTATAATATTAGTACCTAGATTAGTTATAAACTACTATTCTTAAACGGATTATTAAAAAACCTAGCTTAGGTTACTTTAATAATGCTACTTTATTTATGCATACGAAAAACACTAAGCTTACGCATATAGTAGACAACTTAACTATTACGTATAGGCGCTAAGGAGAGGCCTAGGAAAAAGCAGCTAATCTGTAGTTCTATAGTAAAGACTGTACCTATATAGATATTGCTAAAACAATTACGTCTAAAGACTACGCCTATCTATATAACTTAGTTCTAGATAAATTTAAGGTAAAGACGTATCTTTAGAAGCGTTACTGCCTAGAGTCTTACGCTTATACGCGCGTAAAGCTGCTAGAAGATAGTAAATAGATAAAAGGCAGCCCTTAAGTAGCGACGTACCCTTAGGCTACTATAAGAGATATAATAGGCTAGACGTTAACTACTGCGCTGCGCGGATAAGAAAATATAGATAAGCTAGTATACTTATAGTTTTACGCTAACATTAAGACGCTATTTAATAATTCTAAGGTATACGTATTTAATAATAAGGTAGTAGAGAACCTAGCGCTAGATTCTAGCTACATCCGCTTACTTTAGTAGTAGAGTAGTAGGGCTACGTTCTCTAAGAAGGTCTATAAGGGCTCCTACCTCTATAGTAAGGGCTATGCGTTTTTTAACTTTAGGGACTACTAGCGGCAGTTGTACAGGATCTAGGAAAAGTATCGGGCCTCCCTTAGAATAATAGACGAAATCTATACGTAGTAGGATAAGTAGGATTTCTATAATAATAGAATTAATAATACTTATTTACTACTACCCTACTATATTATCCCTTTACAGGAGCTATTTGGTTTTCTCCGCGCTTAGATTAATAAGTACTATTTCTTATTTAAGTACACGCTTACGTATATAGTACAGACGTACTTGCTACTAGAAACTATAGTTATAGTAATTGCGTTGTAAGCGCTCTAGTTCTACTATAAAAGCAGTATACTATATAAAGAGTTGCTGCTATATAAAGATTGCTAGGAATAGAGGCGTAGGTAGAGTCTTATAGTAAAGGAGGGTTTTAGTATATAGGAGACGCTAAAGAAGTATAGTATAGGCTAGTTCTTACCTAAGTTTAGCTAGCTAACTAAACGGCTGGCGTAGCCCTATGGCAATAATATGCTTATTAGAAACCTACTTATATATACTAAGTATAAGCGTAGGTGGAGAGCGGTTAAGAACCTATAAAATATATTTATCTAGTTTAACTAGGCGATGGGCTGGTTCTAGCAGCACAGCGTCTAGTAGGACCTTTAACTACTTCTAAAGTAGCTAGAGTATCTATACGCCTTAAACTTAGAGTAGTTTAATACCAATATATAGTTATCTATGCTAGCGGCCTATAAAAGCCGTCTAGAGCTATTACTAGCTGTACTTAGGTAGAATAGTAATATAACGTTCTGCTATAAGGGCATAAAGCGTATATTTCTTAAGGAAGGCGTAGTTACCCTACTATATATAGTTATAGGGAATAAGATGCGCTTCTCTACGGTAGATAAGCTGCTAGACTTTCTATTTCTCTAGGATAATAACTAAAAGCGCGTAGGATAGGGGGCTAAACCCTATTACTTTATTTTATAGAAAAGCTTTAAGTTTATAGAAGGCTAGCTAGGCTACTAGCGGGCGAGTAGGTAGCTAGACGAGTTCTTCTACCTAGTCCGTCTAACGTATTAAATCCTACCCTACCTATCTAGTAAGGCGCTAATTATATTTATAAAAAGGAGTAGCTACATGTAGAGCTTAACAGGGCGTATAATATAGTTTTTAGCTGTTTTTATAGATCTTAGAATAGTTACGCTGCCATTTAGGGAGGCACCTAGGACAGTCTATAGTCTTATCTTCTAAGCGCACCAACGCTCTCACTAAGGGGGCGTATACTATATCCCTAAACTATACTACTAAGGTAGAGTTAGGTTGCCTTTAAGGGCGAAAATAGAAGCTGCCCCTAGGGGTAAAAGACGTAGAAAGCTGCCCCCGGGGGCAAAGAACAGAAGGCTGGTCAGGAACACCTAGTGGGGGCCGACAAGCCTAGGCATCGCTTGCCCCCAGGGGCAAGAGGTCTGTGCTAGGAATGCTAACTCGCGAACTCTTAACCTACTTATATATAACCTCTTACCTTTAGAGACACTACTTTACCTAAACGCTCTAATTCTAATAAAAGTAAAAGTATAATAAAGCGCAAAGGCGTAAATATTTCTACTTTACTAGGAAAAAAGTAACGTACCGCCTCTACAGAAATTAGGAATATAGACTTAATCTACGACTAAGTTGCGCCGTACTTCCTAGTAACCGCTAAATTCCTAATTAATGCACTTAGCGCAGAATAGAGTATTAGTGTAAATAGACTTATTAACTAAGCCTATAAGCGTTGCCTCCGCTAGATCTTTAATAAGATAGGTGTTTTTTAGTAAAATATAAGCTATTAGTTATAAGTCGCTTGTTCTAAGGCGTAAGTATAGTAGATGCTAAACTACCTAAAAGAGGTTAGCTAAGTTAATATAGGCGAGAGCGCTGCTAAGGGTAATTTGAAGTAGCTATTATTTAAAGGCTAGGTGAGCGTTATTAGAAAAAAGGTAGAGCTAATTATAGGCTACTATTAGGTGGAAGCTTTTAAAAAGTATCTATAACTTAGTTAGTTGCTAGAGGAAGAGTGTTAGTAGGTATACAGTATCTATAATAAAGGTTTTAGCCCCTACACGCGCCAGCTAAGGCAACGAGCTAACCTAAAAGATAGATACGCTTCTGCCGCACTTATGGATCTAGCTTTATACTAATTAAAAAAATATCGTCCTTCCTAATAACTATAGCTAGATATAGACTAAGCTAGCTACCTTAGTATCTAATAATAGCTAGCTGTTTTAAGGTTTAAACAAGTTGGTTAAGCAGGAGATGCTAGAGAAACTTAGGCTTAGCAGCCGGATTAAGTTCCTAGTGCGACGGCTGGCTACGCTATAGAAAAATCTTAGCTAAAAACCTATAATTACCTAATAGTGCCGCACCTTAATTAGGTAGACAACTTTTAATATCTCTACGTTTAAGTAGATAGTAAGCTATAAGATTAATAATGTAAGTGCTATCTGCATCTAGAAGAACGCTATTTACCTAAGCTAACTAACACCTTAATACTAGTTCTCTACATTTAATAAGGTTATAAAAATTACCTTAGAGATCTAAGACTTACACGGACTAGACATTTAACTAGCTAACTAGAACTAGCTAGCTAGCTTACTATAAGTGCGAAGTATAGATAAGGTGTAGAGCTTATTTTATCCTAATATTGCGCCTAGTGTAGAATTTTACCTCTTAGGTACTTGCCAACGAGACTTCTTCCTAGATGTAAATAATAATATATACTTTAACCTATACTAATCTATGCTTTACAAGCTAGGACGCTGCTTTATTAACATTTAGGCGCTTTTAAAAACTACGAAGCAGGAAGAAAAGCTAATAAGCACTATTATATCTTACGTGTGTTAGTAGCTAAATAAAGAACCTAAAAAGGTCTCTAATTATAATAATAATAAGCCCGCGCTACGTAAGGACCTAGTACCTACACTATAGGTAAAGTATAGTAATAAGGCTAAAAATAAGTCTTAAGTCCTCTAGTAGAGCGTCTTCTACTACGTACGTAAGAACGTAAAAAACTTTACTAGTAGCACGCTAAAGCACTATCTCTATAAGTTTCTAAGTAGAAACTGCGACGCCTATAGCGTATAGTTTAAGTATAAGGTATAGAGGAAGTTACTATCTATTGTTACTAACTTTGCAGGGCCGACTCTATAGTATAAGCACGTGGCCGGCCCTATTCCGAAGGCAAACTATAAGATTAGTCCGCTTACGATTGCCTAAACCGCGCGTAATCTTATTTATTAGATCCTAGAAATTATAAACAATCTAGCGCTTTAGTTAAAAAGCATAGGCAAACAGCTATTCTCTATAATATAGCTAGTAATTACTTAGTAGATCTCTAAGTAATATAAAAATGTGCTAAATTACTATAGCAAAAACGAATAACTCTTTATTATTTATATAGTAGAAGAATAGGGCGCAGCGACTAAGCCGTTATTGCGGGCATTAAATAGTAATGCCTCTATTTAAAGGTAGGTATCTATAGTAGCATAGAAGCGTATTCTCTTCTAGATGTTAGAAGAATTAAATACGCACGGATCTATTAAGGAGCTAGCTATTATCTAATTACTAAAGCATGGGTTAAAAGTAGCGTTAAACGCAAAAACATCTATATGGATAAAAGGGTAGAGCTAAGAAGTAATTAACTCTACTATAGACGGGTTAAATAATCTTTGTAAATAGTATTACTATAAGAGCGTAGTTAGACAGCAGAAAGCTTTAGTGCGCTATCCTTCTCTAGCTATAAACTCTTACTAGCCTACTAATTTATTTTTATCTTTCCCTTTATAAGCTATTACTAGCTTAGGATATTAGAGGTAATTGGCATTAGTGAAGCGTAGAAGATAATAATTATAAATAAACTTAAAATCTACCGTAGAAGCTATGGCGCTAGAGGCTGGCACCTAGCTAAAGATTATTATAGTTAGCGCTAGTGTACATGCAGAATAGCATCGTATAAGATATTCGTGTACCTAGAGTTAATTTCTACTGTGGCTTGCCCCTAGAGGTAAAGGAATGTTATAGGATCCTACTATTAGATCTTATAGAAGACCGCTTTACACCCTTTTCTTATAAGTTTAATTATTTCTATAGAATCTATAATGAACTTTAATGCATGTAATAAGGAACTTTTAAACTAAAGCCTACTCTATAATATAGATAACTTATAGCTGTTACGGTATCCTCCCCTAAACCTAACACAATAGGATAACTAACCTTTACTACATTTATTACGCTTAGTTATCCTTCCCTAACCTGAATCGCTCCTAAATTAAACCTGTTACGTATATAACTAATAGCTATACGGCTAATTCCTAGTACTAACCTATTTCTAATTAGCGCCTAAGTCCGTACCAACGCACAGACTACTTCTTTTTATTTATTTTCTTTATTTCTCTACATTGTTTCTGTCCTGTACATAACGTCTTGTAATCTACCTAGAACTACCTAAGTAACGTACGTAGTAGTAATAGATTCGTTGCACGAGAGATAGCTCCCTAGCATCCTTATACTAAACTGAATTAGAACCTACCTATAGCACTTTTATAATATTACGTTGTGTACCCCTTTAGCTAAAATAGCTACTAAATTTAACCTAATCCAGCTAATCTTTATAGAGTTATCTGCTATTAAGGCTAGTAATAAAGTCTTCTAATAAACTTTTGCTTAGCAAGAAGCCTAACACTATAATAAAATAACTGCCTTACGCTCTAAGCTAGCGATAGTTAAATAGTCTATTTCTTATCTAAAAAAGGTAACTTTTAATATTAAAGATCCTCTAGTCTTAGAAAACACCTAAAAGTCTAAAAGTAGCTTATTTCCCTCCTAAACGACTCCGCCTACAACCTAATTACCCTCTAAAATAAGAGGAGTAAAAACTAATAAACTCCCTAACTCTCCCTCCTTTAATAGGAAAAAAAAGGACTTATCTTTATTCTTTTAGAAGCTTTAATACAAACTTAAAGGCAACTCTAACTAATACCCCTCTGAACGCTCTTGCCTCCTGTACGTACACTTTCGCCTAAACCGTAACGTAGTTATACTAGTTAACTCTCTAATAGATAAGGAAATTAACACTATAGACTAACTTATCTTTTTCTTAGAAGCTACTTACGGTAACTCTTATAAGGAGATAACTACTCTAAGCTAACTTGCATCCCTTAAATAAGGAAAGAAAAGTTTTACAGCTTACTTTACTAAATTCTAATAATATACCGCCGATATAGGCCTAAATAAAATTAGCTTAATTGCTTCCCTCCGCAACTCTCTATCTCTTAAACTAAACTAAGTAATAGTTAGTAAGGCCCTACCTTAGAGTCTAAATGCTTACGCTAACCTAATCACTATATATAATAATAATATAAGATTCCTCCCTATTATTACCTCTCTGTACTGCCCCCAAACTACTCCTACCTTAACTAGACATCCTAACGCCATAGAAATTAATTTGTTATACGCTCCTGTAGGTTCTAAAAAATAAAAAGACTAAAAGAAGAAAGGCCTCTATTTTAAGTGTGGAAAACATAGCTATATCTTTTAAGATTGTTCTATCCCGCTTCCCTAAGTAAGGGCTGGCAGTATACCTATCTACGCCCGTTCTATTTTACCTCTAACTGGCCGCTGAAATAGCACTAAATTAACACTGTTTTTTTAAAGCTCTTTTTAATAATTAAGAAGAAGCTATAGCTAAAGCTCTAAGCGCTTACGAAAAGACTTGTCCCGGCGTTAAGTTGCTTTTTAGGACTGATTTAATACTAGATCTCTGCTAACCTTTAGGCCGCTTCTCTAAATAATAATTAGAAATATTAGGTAAACGTGCCTGTGTCTTTATAATAAGGACGTGTCTCTAAGGTAGTTTGTACCCTAATTAACTCTAAAGTAAATAGCATTAGTTACATTAACTAAGAACTAGCACGTAAGCTAAATCTCTGACTAACTCCCCTACACTAAATAATACACCTAACTGGATTTAATAAAAAACAACTTAAAGGAGGTTCTATTTTATATAAGACCTCCGTTACGCTTACATACTAATACTATGTTAAAAGGATTAACTTCTACGTAATAAACACTAGACGATACGATTTAATACTTAGCTAACCGTAGCTGTATTAATACTAAGTTGCATTTAATTACTAGAACTAAGTTCTAAGGTTTAACTCTTTTTAATGCTAGGCCGTCTGCCTGCGTAAATACCTATATAAAACCTAAACCTAATCTATCTCTAACTTTAATGTAGGAACTCTAACTAAAGTATAAATCTAATCTAAACTACCTCTGTCTCCTAACGAACTACCTATAGATATTAACTATATTAGTTCCGCCCTATTCTTAATGTTAGCTTATTAACTTAACTATAAGATCCTTACTATCTTAATTACTAATATTAATAAAGCTCTTACGCCTAAATTGTATACTAACCTAAAAATAAAGGTACCTGCCGAGTACTATAACTTATTACACGTCTTCTCCTAATCTAAAGCTAATAAACTCCTAATCTAACGCCTGTACGACTACTAGATTAAACTTAAACCTAGGAAACAACTAGGTTATAGACTACTATATAGAATGTCTTTAAATGAGCTAAAAGTACTCTAAAAGTACCTTAATAAGAACCTAAAGAAAAGGTTTATATAAGCTAGCTTGTCCCCTATCGCCTCGCCCGTACTCTTTATAAAGAAGCTAGGAGGTAGTTTTTAATTCTGCGTTAATTACTGCAGACTAAACGCCCTAACTATAAAGAACTAATACCTAATTTCTTTACTATAAGAAACCCTTAATAGACTAAGCAAGGCTAAGTTCTATATAAAACTTAATATTATTACCGCCTTTAATAAGCTCTAAATAGCTAAAGGTAATAAGTGGCTTACTATGTTCTGGACCTAATACGGCCTATTTAAGTACCTAGTTATGCCTTTTAGATTAGTAAACGCCCTAAGCACGTTTTAGCACTATATAAATGACGCCTTATATCTGTACTTAGACATATTCTGTACCGCTTATATTAATAATATCTTAATATATAGCAATAACCTATATAAATATAAGAAGTACGTAAGGCTAGTGCTGAAAGTAATAAAGGAAGCTGGATTGTAACTAGACGTTAATAAATGCGAGTTCTATAAGTCTAAAGTTACATACCTTAGGTACGTAATATTTATAAATAGTATCTAAATAGACCCTAAGAAGGTCTAGGTAGTTACGAATTAGGAATACTTATAGAACGTGAAGGATGTACGCGCCTTTATTAGGTTTTTAAATTTTTACTAATAATTTATTAATAACTTTTCTAAATTAGTAAGCCTTATAGTAAACCTTACTAAGAAAGACGTCTGATTTAACTTCGACTCTGCCTATAGACACTCTTTTAATCTACTAAAGCGCGCCTTTACTAAAGCCCTAATCTTCTAACACTTTAACCCTAACCTTCTAATTCTTATAGAAGCTAACGCCTTTAATTACGTTACGGTAGGCGTACTATTCTAGACTAACTCTAATAGGATTATTCGCCCTATTACTTACTTCTCTAAATGTATAAGTCCTACTAAGGGTAACTATGAGATCTATAATAAAGAACTACTTACTATTATATAATGTTTTAAATAGTAGAGACCTAAACTTAAAGGTGCTGCGTTTCTAATCCAAGTCCTAAGTAACTATAAGAACCTCTAGTACTTTGCTACAACTAAACAACTAAGCTACTAATAGGCTTATTAGTCTAAATACTTATCGCGATTTAACTTTATAATAACGTACCAACTTAGTAAGAATAGAGAGAAGCCTAATACCTTAACTTATAGGTCCTAAGATATACCTGCCTAAGAAGAAGCCTAATAAGCTTAAAACTAGACCCTATTATAACCTAGACTGTTTACGGAACTAAATCTAAATAAAACTAACTAAATGATTACGCAGATTATTAATAACAAGTACCTAAATAATAAGTTTATCTAGTTAACACTAGAACTGCTCTAAAATAGTACTCGTCGCTTAAAACTAATTACGCTAAATAATTATAAAGACTAAAACGGTAGACTCTACTACTAAGACCAATTAGTAATTCCTAATTCTAATAAACTAAAGATTAAACTACTCTAACTTATACACGATTTTCTAGTAGGTAGATACTTAGGTAAAGGTAAGACCTTAGATATTCTTTAACGTAAGTACTATTAGCCACGTATATTTAAAGCCGTCCGCTAATTTGTATCCTGCTGCTATACCTATTATAAAGCTAAAGCCTCCTGTAAAAAGTACTACGGTTTATTAAAACCGCTCCTGATTCCTAACCGAGCCTAGAGAGACATCTCTATAGACTTTGTTATTAACCTACCTAAGTCTAAAGGCTGTACAAATATTATAGTAGTTGTAGACAGACTAACTAAATACTAATACCTAATACTTTATGCCTTAATAACAGCGCCCGCAACGGCCCTATTATTTTACTAACACGTTTAGGTCTATTATAGACTACCTAAAACGATAGTGTCTAATAGAGAAAGATAATTTATATCTACCTTTTAGGATAAACTCTGTAAGTAACTAAAAATTAATATCTAACTCTCTACCGCTTTCTATCTAGAAACAGATAGTTAAACTAAAATCGCAAACGTATAGATGGAATAAGTACTCCGTGCGTTCACGAATTACTAGTAGGATAACTAGGTAGCCTAGTTACCTACGGCCTAGTTTAAAGTAAACAACACGATATCTAAATTAACCCGAGTTTCCCCGTTTCTAGCTACGTCTAGCTAACATTTATAAATAGGATTTAAACTACCTTTAAATACAACCCAACCCTATTATAAAGCCCTATAAGTAGTAGACGCTAATAAGCTAGTAGATAAGATCTAAAACCTAACTAAATATATCTATAAAGAGATGCTCTAGGCGTAAGCCCTTTAACAAGAACACGCGAACTGTAACTAAATGCCTACTCCTGCGTACGCGATAGGAGACCGAGTCTAGCTTAATACCTAAAATATCTAAACTAACTAATAGTTAAAAAAGCTAGACTAGAAGAACGTAGGCCCCTTTAAAGTAGCGTAAAAAGTGTTTTCCTACGCTTACCAACTCAACTTACCTAATAGTATAAAGATACACCCTATTTTTTATGTGTCTCTACTCTAACTAGCCGCACCTAAATCTAATTACCTGCCTGGCTAGTAGAACCCCCCGCCTAACCCTATTATAATTAATAATAAACTAGAATACGTTGTTATTAGCGTTAAGAAAATCCGCTATAATAAACAACGACGTTAATATAAATACCTAACCTAATAGGCTAGCTATAATAAACTGTTGTAGGAACTAGCCGAATCTCTATAAGAGAATGCTGCAGTAACCTAATTCTATACCTAATACCTGTCTAAACTAAACCCGTTCCTGGACGAAGACGACCTAATACCTAACTTAACCTAATAACTAACTCTGTCTTAAAGGAGGGGGGTACTATTACGGTATCCTCCCCTAAACTTAATATAATAGGATAACTAACCTTTACTATATTTATTACGCTTAGTTATCTTTCTTTAACCTAAATTGCTTTTAAATTAAACCTATTACATGCGCAACTAATAGCTACACGGCTAATTCCTAGTACTAACCTATTTCTAATTAGCGCCCGAGTCCGTGCCAACGCACGGACTACTTCTCTTTATTTATTTTTTTTGTTTCTTTACACTATTTCTATCCTGTATATAACGTTTTATAATCTACCTAGAACTACCTAAGTAACGTATATAGTAGTAATAGATTTATTGCATAAGAGATAGCTCTCTAGCATCCTCGTACTAAACTAAATTAGAACCTACCCGTAGCACTTTCGTAATAATAGCTAAGTTTACCGCCTCCTACCGCTGCAACGCAGCTAATAAATAAGTAATAAAGTAACGGTAGCCTTAACAACGGCTCTAAAGACGATAATAAGCTTTATAAAGGTGCCTTAGCATACAAAATTAGGGATAATTATAGCAAGGGCACGTTTAGTAATAAAGAACATATACTTATCGCGTTAGACTAATATTTATAGAAGATTAATTACGCAAAAGGTAATTACAAAATAAAGGGTGCATGTATACATAGCCTTATAGTAGGCGGCTAACTATAGGGTAGTATAGGACTTTATTGCAGCGACGGAGAGCGCCTCCTTTAATAGGGATAAAGCTATTAATATACTTTAAAAGTAATATATAATTAACTATAGAAGTAAGAAAGCCGGCTTATAAGCAGCTGCGCTAGACAATAAATACATTTCTTTATTTTTCCTTAACCTCTTTATTATTATTAGATAACTACTAAAGCTAATTACACAGCTATTAAGTTAATTTTTTAATAATATAATAATTAGCTTTAAGAACTAGCAAGCCTCCTATAGTAGCAAGCATATCTATAGACTATTATTTAACCTAAAGTACTAGACGTTCTAGTTAGTAACGGCTGCTACGAGGGAGGCTTAGTATGTTGTTATACATTCTATTACTAACGCGCCTAAAGAGCTACTATTAAAAAGTAAGCTTTAGAAACGTTACGAGAAATTATTATAATCTAGTGCTTTACAGTACTATTACGCATAGTTCTTAGCCTTATATATTAAGTAGGTGTTTCTTACTAGCGAGCTGTTAGGGGAAGGCGTAGAGCCGTTCTAAAGACTAGATAGTCCCTACACATAGAAGATTACTTTTAATAAGTAGATAATATTCTAGGAAAAGTTTATACTAGAGTGGCCTGCATATATAAGACAGAGCATATAGGATGCTTTCTAGACGGAAAACCAGCCCGCCTTTTACGTATATAATTACGGCGCTAACATTAAAATTAAAGTAACTAAGTAGATATAATTAGTACTAAAAAAAACCTAACTTTAGCTTATTAAGGAAGAGTCTAACTCTAATAAAGAGGCTGCAGAGCTAGAAGATAGTAATATATATAATAAGGGGTCTAGTAGTGAAGCATTAGGAGCTAGTGCCGTCCTGTATGTTGGCTATAATTACTAAAGCCTATTTACCAGCGGGCTAGACTAGCTTAGAATAGAACTAAAGTAGAAGTATATGCTAAGCAATATTAACACTGTATTGTACGCGCTAGTAGTTAATATTAATTACTTAGATAGACGGTCTCTAGACCCGTGCAATAAGTTAGCGCGCTGTCTCCTAGCCAACTATAATATAGTACTCTATAAGTTCTAAAGACCGTAAGACTTTACCTTTTACCCTTTAGCGTTTTATCTAGTATATAGTAATTTCTTCTCGCCCCGGCCTCTAGCGTTTTTAATAAATAATTTTTTTACTATTATATAAAAGAATATAAGCTACTAGTATAATAGATTAAGCGTACTAAAGTATAGGTACTTTTAGGGCTATTCTAACATTAAAAGGAGTATTTAGCATAGACTAAACGATCTACTTACAACTAAGGGGGTTGCTACCGCTGCTCTAACCTTGCTAAATTATAATAATACTTTATCTACTTGTGTAGCTACTAAGTAGGACTACCTTCTACAGTATCTATAAGGGTAGCTAACCCCTAATAATTCTAAATTATTAAAGCCTTTTATTTAGGAGTAATAGCGTATTAAGAGGGCGATATAAGAGGAGGAGTACGCTTTTAGGATAGAGTAGGTACTTTTAGTGTAGGTATTAAGGCTAAGCGATAATAGGCGGAGCTTCTCTGCTATTCTTAGTCCTATTTTCTAATTAATGCGTTTCTTCCTAGAAGAGCCGTAGTACTACACACATCTTTTTTATTCTTTCTAGCCCTCTATATTTTTTAGTGTTCTATCTTCTTTTATAAGCCTATTTATAGGAGCAATTAATAGTATCTACGCTTAGTTTAAGGCCGCCGGCTTTTAAGAGCTGTGCGCCGCGCTGGCAGAAGGGGTATTAGCATTTAATTAACTTAGAAGCTACTGCTTTATAGGATTTCCGAGATTACTAATAGGCTTGGTACTTGTACTGCTTAGAATAATTAATAGTATAGAATAAAGTGGATAGCTGTTTGTTAACCCTAGAATGCTTAACTTATAAGGTGCTAGTAACCTTAGCCTAGTATAGTGGCCGCGGTAGCAGAACGGACGACTTATAATAATGTATATAGCATCCCTGGCATTTTACTACGGGCTAGAGGTTACGGCTAGCCGTTATAGTAAGGTGTAGTTTAGTAAACTTAGTAGACTAAGGGTGTAAGGGCTAAGCAGTGCTGCTAAGTTTCTTAAAAAGATCTTTAAGGAACTGTAGAAGCTTTAGATAATTGTATTCGTTACAAACTACTGTTATTAAGCGCTAAATAAAGGTAGTTAAAGCTACGGATTAAGTAATAGTTAGGGGATACTATAGTTGTTAGAAGACTAGTAATAGTAAGTAAGGCAATAGGTAGAAGCTAAGAATTCCTTCTTATAGGAGTAAGTGTTTAAGGTGCTATATATTACTATTATTAAGCTACTAATAAGATGTAGAAAGTATAAGCTAATCTTTTTACTAGCCTTACTAGGAAAGCTTATAACGCTGTCTACTATATTGTCTAGAACGCGACGCAACTTTGCATAGGACCTATATAAAAGTTATTTAAGACCTAAATGAACGGTAGGGAGGCCGTTCTACTTATAAAATGCAACTTAGTTTTTAGTGCTCCGCGCTGCTATAAGGTATACTAGGGTAAAAGTAATAAGTAAAGACTAGTAGATTAGTGCGTTAACTGTAGCTATGCTCGTATATTAAATTAAGTATATACTAGGTTCGTACTAGTTAAAGCTTAGCTACTAAAGGGTTACTTAGCTTATAGGATTAGCGCCTGCGGCGCTGGCGATTGCGGCGAGGCCTGGTAGCCTTAAACGCGCTGCTATTAAGGCTGAATATTAGGCGAAGCGTTGGCTCCTATGGAAAAGTAAGATTAATTTTAGCTATATAATCTCCTTTAGTAGTATACTATAGTTAATTAAGGATAGGTTTTAGTAGCATAAGAAGGTGTTTAGGATAAGTAATTAGGGTATACTAGAGTACTACTAGACAGCTCGCTAATGTCTAGTAGAGTGTTTAGGTAATCTGCTATATAATATAATGCTTATAATAGTTCTAACGCTGGCCTTATTGTCCGTAACTCTTACTATAACTCCTAAAGCGTAGGCATTTAGCGTAGGGCCTAAAAAGGATAGTTCTATGTTTGTAGTAAGCTTAGTTACTAGAATGCTTTAGTTCCTATAACTAGAGGCCTTTCCTTAAAATATAAATAACGGCGCTATACTCCGCGTAGTAGATATAACTAAGAAAATTAGTATATTAGTAAAGGAAGAGACGAGTATAGCTAATAGTTAACTAGAATATAAGAGCGTTAATAATTAGTTACTAAGGGAGCTGGGTTGGATTAAAGTTATTTAGGGTAACTAAGATAGTCCGCGTAATAGTGAGGTTAGGCTTTAGGATTAAGAAGTACTACTAAAGCAAAGGAGGGAGCTAATATTATTAAGGTTAGATATAAAAGGATTTATAAAGTCTATATTTCGTAGCTGTAATAGGATCTAGGTTAAACGCTGTGCTTCCATTATTATGGAGCAGTAGTAATAACTAAAATTAGTTTTCTTATTAGTGTATACTGTTAACTTATTTATATTTGCAAATACTAGTTATAGCGGTAGGGGATATTTAGTCTATAGTAAAAATAGGCTTTTTCTACTACTAACGCTCCGCTGGCACATAGCAAGGCCTTTAAGCTCTGAACAACAACATTCGATCGCTCGAATAAACGAGGCACGTAGTAAAAGAACCCTAATAGGTAGAAGCTAATCCTAGGTTATATAATAGTGCTTTTGGCTTACATAGCGGGGCAACGCACCTTATCTACTATAATAACTACATGTATGCGATAAACCGCTTCTAAGATATAGCACCACTAATATTTTTTGTGTTACCTAACTCCCCTAATGTTGTACGTCTTGTCTAGGATCGGCTCTTTAAGGTTTAGTAGCAGTTCTTAGCCTACGCTCCAAGTACGCTAAGTAACCTTTAGATAGTAGTAGATAAGCTTTTAACTATTTCTAAGACGTACGCCGCCGTTTTAAATAAGATAGAGACGTAAAAAGGTAAAACTAACGTGGCTACGGCATTTAAGGAGCTTGAAGCTGCTCTTAATTAGGCTAAGTATATATTCCTATACTAATATAAGCTAGTAGATAGGTATCTAAGATCTATGGCAGTTCTCCAGTATGTGCAGACCGAACGCAGTCTATCCGAACATACATTCCTTTTCCGTGCGCAACGAAACATGACAGGCGAGATGGGAAGCTACGAGCCGCCAGCACGCAATGTGTCTTTCAACAACTAATTGTAAAAAAAACGTATAGTATATTAGTTTATAAAAGCTATAGCAGCCTACTTAGAGAAAAGCTAGCTCTAGAAAAGTATAGGTGCAAAGCAAGATACTATATTTACGTCTATAAGTCTTATTTTTAAGTAGGCGCTTTATACTATAAAAAATAAGTAGTTAAACAACTATAAAGATAAATAGGCATCTTTAGTTGTTTTTAACGTAAGGAGGCTCTAAGAGATCTAAGGTATCGCTCTTTTTTAAATTTCAGATGTTATCCGCTTCCTAGAATCTAAAAATTAGGTGCATTTAATTAGTACATAACTCTAAGACTAGGCTAGGAATTATAATAAGTATGTAATAATAGGGAGGGCAGTTAAAGCCGCAGTTATACGGGTGATTCTTTAGTCTAACCTAATGTCTATGCTAATTATTAATACTAAATTTATAAGAGTATATACGCTAGGAAAATACCACTAGTAGAGAGATAAATAGGACTATAAAGTATATAAGGAAGAAAAGGTAGGTAGGATAGTTGTTAAATCAGCTAAGGTACTAGTAGGATAGGACGTTCTAAACGGTGGAATTGTGCGCTAAATAGTAGGGCTAATTCTAAAGCTAGGTGTCTCTTTCTAGGAGGTAAACACGAATACTTTCTTAGGAGATGTAGTAGGTGTATACAAGGATATTGTTAAGTAAGAAATTATTAAGGGCTTATCCTAAATAAGCTTAGCTTAGTAATAGCTAGTAGGGTAGATTTATACTAAACTAGCTCGTGAGTAATAGAGGGAAGGGGTAAAAATTTTAATAAATTAACGTAACCGGCATACGAGTCGATCAGGCATACGAGTCGATCACTCTGCCAAGACCCCACCAAAATATATTATTATTAACAGTATAACGCGATGGCTCAACAACCTCAACAGCTGCCAGAGTTAAAAGAAGCTAGAATACAGCTTGCGCTTCAGGCTATTAAACAAGACGCGACACTATCACAGCGACGCGCTGCAGCTATCTATAACGTCCCTCAATCAACAATCAGTAATCGACGCGCTGGAAAGACCTTTCGACGCGATTGCACGCCCAACTTAATGAAGCTTACCTTCTACGAAGAAGGAGTGATTCTCCAGGAGCTACTTGACCGG
>KZ805381.1:138555-152580 GCA_003073855.1 Periconia macrospinosa
TGATGCAATTGCACATCAGGATTTTTCCACCACTTCTGCCATTGATCTGTGTATGCAGCTGTAATTGACACGTAACCAATGCAGGCATCGAACCATGAATAGATAACCTTCTCTTCGTACCCTGGCAGAGGAACCGGCGTCCCCCATTTCATGTCCCTAGTTATGCTGCGTGGTTGTAATCCATCTTTCAGCCAGGCAGAAGTGATATGCTCAGGTTCACCTACGGAAACCTCACCTACACCACACTTCTGTTAAGAATAGCACCCTTAAATTTCACCCTTTATAGGTTGTTTTTTATCCCTTTTTTATCTAAATACTACTCCTAACACCTAATATACATAAATCTAATTATTTTTATATTACTTTAGCTATTTACTTATAAATAAATAGCTAGTATAGCTAATACACTTTATAGTTAACCCTACGCAATAACTATAATATATATATAAAAGCTACCTACTTCTTCTTTTAAGTATAACTTTTATTACTTTTTTTAACGTATTTAGGTAAACTTACCTTATAAATTAAATAAAAGAAACTTAGATTAGCTAGAAGGCGCGTCTATATTTATTACTACTACTTTTTACGTAAACTTTATAGCTACTTAATACTAAGTTAACTTTTAGTATATAGTAGTTAATAATATTACTAAGGCTATTAATTATATTTTTTTTAGCTATAGTAATAGTAAAAAGGCTACTATTATAAGTAAATATAACTAACGTATTTTTATAGTATTATAAGCCTTAATTTAAACTATTTTTTCTACTAGTTTATTAGGCTTAGTAAGTACTAAAACTACTACTTATAGCTCTATTTCTTAGGTAGATATTACTAAAAATTCTAAAAATACTAAGCTAAAAAAAAAAGCGCTACTACTACTACTTTAAGTGTTAGTATAAGGGAGTAATAGTGTAAGTAGGATTAATATATATTACTATCCTAAAAATCTTTATATATAGAGCAGGTAGTTATATAGGCGCGGGTATCTAGTAACTAGTAACTAAGCTAGGGTTACGTAACTAGGTTACGTAATGCCTACACACATATAATGTTAGCTAGGCCTATTATATTACCCCCCCTTAAATAGATAGCACGTCCTTTATACTAATATTTAACTAAAACTATTATATATAAATAATTAAAATAAGTATTATAGAAATTAGCTTTTTCTAAGCTACTATTATTAATATAGTTAACTAATCTAAATAAAAAAAATAAGCTATTATTATAACTAGCTTTACCTTAGTAAATAATAAAAATACCTAGATTTTAGAGTAATAAAGCCTTATTAATAGGACTACCTAATTAGCGCCTATTATAAATAAGTAAGAGTTTTTATATAGCTAGTACTAGAAATTTAACTTAGAAAAATAAGTTTTTACGTAATAGTATCTAGTGCTACTAGAGATTTAATTTATCTCTATTATAGTTTTATTTTTAAAAGTTTATTGTAAATAGTTATACTAGAGTAATATAAGGCGTTTTTTATATTTCTTAAAATATAAAAGACTTTCTACCTTCTTAGGGTAACTATTATAAAAGCTTTTTACCTTTTTCTAATAACCTATAGTATCTATATAAGGGATCTAGTTAGGTTAATTATATTTCTTTTATTTAACCTTATAAAATAGTAATCCTTTTCTACTATTAATTAAGTCCTTATATTACTAATTAATTTTTAAATTAAGTACTTTATTAACTTTATATATTAGTGTTAAAGCGTTATTATTATTAATAGCTATAGGTTTTTAGAGTTTTTATACTTATTTTAAAAGTAGGTTATTTTTATATAAGTAAAGTAGCTAAGGGTAGAATACTAGGTATATATATTATAAGTTAGATTTTTTAAGGAATAACTTTATTACCTTACTATTATAATACACCTTTAGTATCTAAAATAGTTTTAGGTTTTTAGGTAATAGCTTTTTTAACCTTTTACGCACTTAGATATTATATATATTAAGTATTACTTAATTACCTTTTTTATATATTAGTACTAGCTTTTATAACTAATTTACGTAATACTCTATTTTTTTATAAGCCTATAAAAGGTTCTATTTTAGGAAAGTACGTAAGTTATTAATATAAAAAACTAGGTAGTTAGCTACTTAAGCGTTATAAAAAGATTTTTCTACTAAGCTAAATAAAAGTTTTACTAAAGTAATATTACTTTTATTTCTAGAATAATATCTTTTAATAGCTTTAAAAAGAGAAATATTAGTTATATTAGGTTTATTAGAGTTAGCTATAAATTCTATAAAAAGTAATAGCTTTACCTAGTTTTTCTAATTATAGTATATATAATATTATAAATAGGCTTTTAACTACGCGTTAGTAATTTTTATTTACTTATCTATTTTTAGCTAATAAGTAGTAGATAGTAGCAGGTTTATGCTAACTTTCTAATATAATTACTTTTAAAAGTATAATATAAATTAAAACTTATAATTAGAAACTACGTTTATAAGAAACCCTTTTTCTCTTTAGATATATTTAATAAAAGTTTAAATAACTATTTCTACTTTAAGATTCTTTAGTAGTATAAACTTTTTTTTTTTAGAGAGCCTATCTATAATTACTATAATATATTAATAAGTTTTTCCTTAATATATAAATAGAGGTAAAAAAGTAATAAAGTTTATTAAAATAGATATCTAGTAGGTGTTAGAAATTAGTAAAAGATTTAAATATCTATACTTACCTTTTCTATAAGGTTTACTTTATAAATAAGGTAGGTAATTACGCATAAATTAAGTAGACTGGTAAATGGGTCTGGGTTGGGTCTGGGTTGGGGTCTTACGTAATCTGGGTTGGGTTAGGGTTGGGTTAGCTTACATAAGACCCAGGCCCAAACCTAACCCACACCTAACTTTTTTATCAATCTTGAGTATAGGTCTAGGTCTTATATAATCTGGGTTAGGTCTAGGTTGGGTTATAATTAATAAGTAAATTAAAGCAATTATTACGGTAAATTATTACAGTAGTAAAGACACCTATTAGGTAACCTAAACCTAACTCCTACCTATTGTCTGTGCGACCTAACCTAGACCCAGACCCACGCTAATATATACCCCAACCTAACCCAGCCCCAAATCACGTGACCCCTACCCAACCCCAACCCGTGGCCCCTGCGACCCTAACCCAACCCAGCCCCAAGGGCGGGTTGCACCCCCCCACTCGCCAGCCTAAAATTAAGTAATAGAGTCTATTATATTAGGCTAATAGAATTATTAACTAATTTTATAGTAAGTTTTATATTTACTTTTATATCTAGTAGGAAGAAACTTATAATATATTTTAAGTAAGTTAGTGCGTAGTTATAGATTCTCTAAAATAAAGATACGCCTATAGTAGTAGACTAGTCTATTCTTCTATTAATAGTTCTTAAGCTTTAGTTAGAAGTTATAGTTTTAGATTAACGCGGTAGGTAGCTTTTAGTAGTTTTTATCTAATACTTCCTTAATAGTAGTAGCTATTAGGTTTTTTAGGGTAGTAACTTTAATATGCTAAAAGATCTAATTATTTATCCTTTTTTCTAAGATATTCTTATCTTTAGAAACTACTTTTTAATTAGTAAGCTTTTTACTTATAGCGTATAACGCGTAGTAAATTTTATTAATAATTATTATAGCTATAGTTATAATTATAGTAGTAATATAGATTACTACCTATAAAGACTTAATATATTTAGGTAGTAGTAGTGTCTACCTCTAATGCTAGACTCTATTATTTTTAATATTATCTAGAATATTTTCTAAATAATAGGTTAAGCTATTAAGCTTTATTTTTTATTTACTAAGCCTATACTTAATAATAAAGTTAAACTTAAAAAAAATTTAGCCTACTATACTTAACGCCTATTAAGCTATTTTAATATTATAAAGTATTTTAGGGCTTTATAGTTAAAAAACACCTCTACTAGTTCCTTTATACTAGCTAAGTTAGGCCTCTATTTTTTAAAAGCCTTTATAATTACTAGTAATTTTTTATTATAAATAGCGTAGTTTATTTTAGTAAGTAATATTTTTATAAAAAAGTATACTACTAGCTTTATAACGCTATTCTTTATTTAACTAAGTATAGTATTAATTACCTAGTCTAACGCGTTAGTCTCTAGGGTTATAGGTAGGTCTAAGTTAAAATAAGTAAGAACTAAAGCTATAATAAACGCAGTCTTTAATTACTAGAAAAACTCCTCTATCTATAAGGTTTACTTAAAAAAAACACCTTTATTCTTTAGATAAATTAGCTTATTTAGTAATTTAGTAATTATAAAAAAAGATTTAATAAATCTCTAATAGAAGTTAGTAAAACTAATAAAAGCTTACACATCCTTTACTAATTTTAGAGTAGCCTAATCCTTGTTAGTAGATATCCTGTTAGAGTCTATTTCTAGGCTATTATAGGTAAGAATTATTTCTATATATTTTACTTTTCTTACGTTAAATTTACACTTATTAGTATTAAAATATAACTTAGCGTCTCTTAGTTTTATTAAGACTTTAAGATAATATTCTATATATATTACGTTATCTTTACTAAAGACTATAATATTATTATTATAAGCTAAATAAAATTTATTAAGGTAGTCTTATAATAGCGTATTAACCTATCGTTAAAATATGCCTAGTATATTATATAATTTAAAGGGTATAACTATATATTTAAATAGTCTAAAGTAGTAGAAGAAAGCTATTTTTTTATAGTTCTTTTTTCTAACGTACACTTTATTAAAAGCTATAATAACGTTAAACTTTAAAAAGACTTTTATATAAGTTATATACGCTAGCGTTTTTATATATAAAGAGGGACGTTTTAATTCTTAATTATAATTACGTTTAACTTTTAGTAGTTAATATAAATTTATAGTTCTTTTTTAGGTTTTTTAACTACTAGTATAGATATATCATAAGGAGATTTACTACTTTTAATATATTCTTTTTTTAACTTACTACGTAAGTAGTTATAAAAAGCTATTATTTTATACCTAGTTATTCTTTATAACTTTTAATAAGGCGGTACTAATCTAGGTTATAGTTTTATTTTATAGTTAACGCTAGGCCGCTATAAAGGTAGCTTAAAGGCCTTCTTTAGGTTCTATAGGTTAATTAAATAATAATACTTTTATAGAATTTTTTACTTTAGCTTATTAATTATAAAAGCTAATTAGTAAAGTTTCTTATAAAATTTATTAAAATCCTTCTAGCGTAAGTTAGCAGCGCTAAGTTTTAAAATATTAGTAGCTTTACCTAGTAACTTAAAGTATTTAGAAAAAATCTATATACTATAGATTTTTTTTTAGTATAGATATATAGCGGCTACTTTAGCTAAAACTATTACTATATCTACACTATCTTATATATAGTATACTAGCTTAAGTATTTTATACTAGCTTACCTCTTTTATAGAGTAGTAAATTATAATAAAAAGCTTATATAATAGATAATTCTATACGTAGTAATTAGACCTTAGAGTAATAGTATAGGAAGGCTAAGATATTTAAGGGTTGTAAGCTTTAAACTAAGATATACTAAGTATATAGTTAACACCTACTATATTATAAACCTAAGCCTATTCTTTACTAATATAGTTTTTAACTTATAATTTAACTTATACTATAATATTAAAATTACTTATTATATAACTATTAGCTAGGTAAAAAATAATAGGCAAAGCTACTTAAATTATATTAAGCTTATACTTTTTAGCGTAGGTGTAACTAATAATATATTCTATACACCTTATATTTATAAAGGTAACTACTTTTACTTATTTATAATATATAGCTATCTAGCTAGTAAACTTTATTTAAAAAGCGTAAAAAGAGTATTTTAGAAAACTTAGCCTAACTAGACCTAGTTTAAATAAGGCACCTAAGGGTAATAGGGTAGCTAATATAGTTATAGTTTTTAAAAAGTAACTATAACCTAGCGCTAGGTATAAAAGTATTTTTTATATATACTTTAAAAGCCTCTAGTAGTAACTATTATTAAAAACTTTTAGTTTTCTAAAAGCTCTAAAGTTAATAAAAAAACGTTTAGCTTAGTAACTTCTATACTAGCTAAGTTTTTCTTCTAGGTAGTCTTCTTTTACTTTTTATAAAAAGCTTTATTATTTTTAGTAGTATAACTAAGTTTTAAGTAGTAAGTGTATAGTCCTTTTTTTTTAATAATATTAAACTAATTTAAAAGTTAGTAATATTTATTAATAGCTTTATTTTTTTTATTATTATTTTAGTAAGTACTAGTAGTCTTATTTATTAAATTTAATAACTAAGTTTTAACTAGCTTATTTTTATCCTACTTATATACTACGCATTATTATAACTTAACTTTATATAAATAGGCTTAAAGCTACAGCTAAGTTTTTTCTATAGAAGCGCTATTAACTACTACTTTTTTAAATTATTTTATAATAGCGTTAAAAGCTTAGAACGCTTTTAATATATTATTAAGGTGTAGGTAAATAATAGTATTATTAAACTATAAAAGCTATACGCTTAGCATTTTATTTATCTTCTAATTAAGTATACTATTACGTAGCTTTTTAAGTATAGCGCTATATTTATTTATAATGCTAAAGGCTTTTTTTAGATTTTTATAAAGCTCTTATTTATTAAAGTATTATTTTTTTTCTAAGGTGTTTAACGCTTAATAATTAACTATTTTTTTGGCTAAATTAGCTATATAATTTTATAGGTATTTAATTTTATTTTATTCCTTTAAAAATAAAGTATATAACTTCCTAAATTTAGTTTTAGCTATAGTAATTTATTATTTAATATTTTTATTAGTAGAGCCTTTAAAAGTATTAATATCTAAATACTAAAGCTCTAACTTAGCTAAGGTAGAGGCTAAGCTATTACTACTTACTAAATATAAGGTAGCGCTACGTTTTTTTTACTATACCTAAGGATCTCTATTAGAGGCGTCTAATTCTAAAGTATCTTTAATATTATAAGTATAAATAGGCTTCTATTCTTTTTAGCTAGACTTTAGTTATTAAATAGTTTTTTTTTACTTTTTTACTATCTTATAAAGGATAGAAATATCTATTTTTACTTTATCTTTTTTTTATTAGAGCTAAAGAATTATATTATAAAATTTTTTTAGCTTACTTTTTTAATTTAATAGCACTTTTTGTTAGGCTTTATAGTACTTACGTACCCTAAAGAACTTCTACTTAATATTAATAAGTTACTTACTATAGTTTTTATTTTTTTTACTTATTTTAGCTTTTACTAATTACGCCTAAGTATTTAATTTTTTAGTTACTTTTAATATAACTTTAGTTTAAGTAAGGTTACTATTAGTAGTGTCCTTAATATTAGTATATTTATATAGTATAGTAAACTACTAGTTAGCTAGAGTTACTATTATATTATTAAGTTCTTTACTATTCTTAATATTTACTAGAATATTATTATTATTAATTTTTTTTTAGTTATTATTATAAAAAAGAACTAGTACTTTTTTAGTAGTTTCTAGATTCTACTAGTAAGTAAGTTATAGGTCTAGAGTAATAAATAAATATTATTAAGCTAATAGTTAATAAAGTACTTAAAAAGAGTATTACCTAAAAGTCTACTCTACTACTTCTACTAGTTTAGTTATAGAGCTAACTTTATTTAAAAGTTAGTTTTTAGGTAGTAGGATATTAAACTATACTTTATAACTACTACCCTAGGCGTTAAGGTTTTTATTATTATTTAAGTTATAGTTAAAGTTATTTTTCTTAAACTAAAAAGTATAGAATTTAGAAACTAATAATTACTAAGTATCTTATATAGTACTAGCAGAGGCTTATATATTAAAATATAGGCCTAGAGTAGTTATTTATAGGAAAAAAGAATAGTAGTTCTTTAATTAGCGTTATATCTTAGATATACTAAGATACTAAAATACGTTAAGCGTAGTAGGTAATTTATTAATAATTAGCTTTTTACTAATTAGTTTCTTACTTTTAAGTAAGTTAAATAGTATTAAAATAGCAGGTTTACGAAGTAAAAGTAGATTTTACTTATATACTATTTATCTAATTTATTAGAGCGCTTAGTTATTATAAACCTATTTCTAAAATATTATTATACTTATAGGTATTTTATTAATAGTATCTATAGGTGTTATAGATAGTTAAAAGGTCTATAAAGGTAGATATAAAAATTATATAAGGGAGTAATAGTATAAGTAGGATTAATATATATTATTATCCTAAGAATTTTTATATATGTATAAAGCAGGTAGTTATATAGGCGTGGGTATCTAGTAACTAGTAACTAAGCTAGGGTTACGTAACTAGGTTACGTAATGCCTATACACATGTAATGTTAGCTAGGCCCATTATAGTTAACTATAGTACGTCTATAAATATAACTTACTTAACCTCTTACCTTTTCTAAAAAAATATATATATTTTTATTAGGCTTAAAGCTAAAAATAAAATAAATACTTTTATACTAGAAGTGTAATAAACTATAGCTAAGACTATAGGTATTAATTTAGAAAACGTACCTAAAATAGTTTTTATAAAAATAGGATAAGTAGTCCTACTATTAAATAAAGTAATATAAATTAGCTTACTTAAGTAAAAGACTAGAAAAACTATTTAGTAGGAGCTAAATACTAAAGATATTATTAAACTAGTTACCTAGTTTAATTATACTATTTTAATAGTTCTAGCCTTTAAAAAGAATTATAAAAATAAGGCTATTTTTATTACGTACTAAATAATTAAAAATAAAGTCCTTACTTAAATAAACTAATAGCCTATTAACTATTAACCCTTATAATACGGCCCTATTACTAGGGATTACTTTAACACTAGATGCTAAACCTAAATTATATTTTTTTTATAACTTTTTAAGAAAAACTTTAAAATTTTTAATAGTAAGCTGTCCTAATTAATTAAAAAAAAGCTAGCTATAGAGCTTTATAACCTAGACTACTAAAGTTACTATAACTTAGTTTATTATACTAGAGAACTAAAATACTTAAACTATAGCTAAATTATTAAAACTTATAAAAAGCTCTTAGGCGTAAACTATAAAGTAGAACTTTAATATACTAGCTACTATAGCTTTATTTTTTTAGGCTATAATTACTATTTAGTAGTACTAAAATAATTAAAAAAAATAGGTTATTATCACGGTATCCTCCCCTAAACCTAACATAATAGGATAACTAACCTTTACTGTATTTATTATGCTTAGTTATCCTTCCCTAACCTAAATTACTTTTAAATTAAACCTATTACGTACGCAACTAATAGCTACACGGCTAATTCCTAGTACTAACCTGTTTTTAATTAGCGCCTGAGTCCGTACCAACGCATAGACTACTTCTCCTTATTTATTTTCTTTGTTTCTTTACACTATTTCTATTCTATATATAACGTTTTATAATCTGCCTAGAACTACCTAAGTAACGTACGTAGTAGTAATAGATTTGTTGCACGAGAGATAGCTTCCTAGTATTCTTATACCAAACCGAATTAGAACCTACCTATAGCACTTTTATAATATTACGTTATGTCCCCCTTTAGCTAAAATAGCTACTAAATTTAACCTAATCTAGCTAATCCTTATAAAGTTATCTACTATTAAGGCTAGTAATAAAGCCTTCTAATAAACTCTTACTTAGTAAGAAGCCTAACACTATAATAAAATAACTACCTTACGCTCTAAGCTAGCGATAGTTAAATAGTCTGTTTTTTATTTAAAAAAGGTAACTTTTAATATTAAAGATCCTCTAGTTTTAGAAAACACCTAAAAGTCTAGGAGTGGCTTATCTCCCTCCTAGACGACTCTATCTATAACCTAATTACCTTCTAAAATAAGAGGAGTAAAAACTAATAAACTCTTTAACCCTCCCTCCTTTAATAGGAAGAAGAAGGACTTATCTTTATTCCTTTAGAAGCTTTAATATAAACTTAAAGGTAACTCTAACTAATACCTCTCTAAACGCTCTCGCCTCCTATACGCATACTTTTGCCTAGACTGTAACGTAGTTATACTAGTTAACTCTCTAATAGATAAGGAAATTAACACTATAGACTAACTTATTTTCTTCTTAGAAGCTACTTACAGTAACCCTTATAAAGAGATAACTACTTTAAGCTAACTTGTATCCCTTAAATAAGGAAAGAAAAGTTTTATAGCTTACTTTGCTAAATTCTAATAATATACTACTAATATAGGCCTAAATAAAATTAGCTTAATTGCTTTCCTCTATAACTCTCTATCTCCTAAACTAAACCAAGCAATGGTTAGTAAGGCCCTACCTTAGAGTCTAAATGCTTACGCTAACCTAATTGCTACATATAATAATAATATAAAATTCCTCTCTGTTATTACCTTTCTATACCACCCCTAAACTACCCCTACCTTAACTAGATATCCTAACGCTATAGAAATTAATTTATTATACGCTTCTATAGGTTCTAAAGAATAAGAAGACTAAAAGAAAAAAGGCTTCTATTTTAAGTGTGGAAAACATAGCTACATTTCCTAAGATTATTCTATCCCGCTTTCCTAAGTAAGGGCTGGTAGTATACCTATCTACGCCCGTTCTATTTTACCTCTAACTAGCTGCTAAAATAGTACTAAATTAATACTATTTTTCTAAAGCTTTCCTTAATAATTAAAAAGAAGCTATAGCTAAAGCTCTAAGCACTTATAAAAAAACTTATCCTAGTATTAAGTTACTCTCTAGAACCAATTCAACACTAGATTTCCGCCAACCTTTAGGCCGCTTCTCTAAATAATAATTAGAAATATTAGGTAAACGTGCCTGTGTCTTTATAATAAGAACGTGTCTCTAAGGCAGTTTATACTCTAATTAACTCTAGAGTAAATAGCATTAGTTACATTAACTAAGAACTAGTATATAAGCTAAATCTCTAACTAACTCCCCTACACTAAATAATACACCTAACTAAATTTAATAAGAAATAACTTAAAGGAGGTTTTATTTTATATAAGACCTCCGTTACGCTTATATACTAATACTACGTTAAGAGGATTAACCTTTACGTAATAAATACTAGATAACATAATTTAATACTTAGCTAACTATAGCTATATTAATACTAAGTCGCATTTAATTACTAGAACTAAGTTCTAAGGTTTAACTTTTTCTAATGCTAGGCCGTCTGCCTGCGTAAACACCTATATAAAACCTAAACCTAATCTATTCCTAACTTTAATGTGGGAACTCTAACTAAAGCACGAATCTAATCCAAACCGCCCCTGTCCCCTAACGAACTACCTATAGATATTAACTATATTAGTTCTGCCCTATTCTTAATATTAGCTTATTAACCTAACTATAAGATTCTTGCCATCTTAATTACTAATATTAATAAGGCTTTTGCGCCTAAATTGCATACTAACCTAAAAATAAAGGTACCTGCTAAGTACTATAACTTATTACACGTCTTCTCCTAATCTAAAGCTAATAAACTCTTAATTTAACGCCCGTACAACTACTAAATTAAACTTAAACCTAGGAAATAACTAGGTTATAGACTACTATATAGAATATCCTTAAACGAGCTAAAAGTACTCTAAAAATACCTTAACGAGAACTTAGAGAAAGGGTTTATATAAGCTAGCTCGTCCCTTATTACCTCGCCTGTACTCTTTATAAAGAAGCTAGGAGGTAGTTTTTAATTCTACGTTAATTACTACAGACTAAACGCCCTAACTATAAAGAACTAATACCTAATTTCTTTACTATAAGAAACCTTTAATAGACTAAGTAAGGCTAAGTTCTATATAAAACTTAATATTATCGCCGCCTTTAATAAGCTCTAAATAGCTAAAGGTAATAAGTAGCTTACTACGTTCCGGACCTAATACAGCCTATTTAAGTACCTAGTTATGCCCTTTAGATTAGTAAACGCCCTAAACACGTTTTAGCACTATATAAATAACGCCTTACGTCCGTACTTAGATATATTCTATACTACTTATATTAATAATATCTTAATATATAGCAATAACCTATATAAATATAAGAAGCACGTAAGGCTAGTGCTAAAAGCGATAGAGGAAGCTAGATTACAACTAGACGTTAACAAATGCGAGTTCTATAAGTCTAAAGTTACGTACCTTAGGTACGTAATATCTATAAATGGTATCTAAATAGACCCTAAGAAGGTCTAGGCAGTTACGAATTAGGAATACCTATAGAACGTAAAGGATATACGCGCCTTTATTAGGTTTTTAAATTTCTACTAATAATTTATTAATAACTTCTCTAAATTAGTAAGCCCTATAGTAAACCTTACTAAAAAAAACGTCTAATTTAACTTTAACTCTACCTATAGACACTTTTTTAATTTACTAAAGCGCGCCTTTACTAAAGCTCTAATCCTCTAATACTTTAACCCTAACTTTCTAATTTTTATAGAAGCTAACGCTTTTAATTACGTTACAGTAGGCGTACTATCTTAAACTAACTTTAATAGGATTACTCGCCCTATTACCTACTTTTTTAAACGTATAAGTCCTGCTAAGGGTAACTATAAAATCTATAATAAAGAACTGCTTACTATTATGCGATGTTTTAAATAGTAGAGACCTAAACTTAAAGGTACCGCGTTTCTAATCTAAGTCCTAAGTAACTATAAGAACTTCTAGTACTTCGCTATAACTAAATAACTAAGCTACTAATAGGCTTATTAGTCTAAATACTTATTGCAATTTAACTTTATAATAACGTACTAACCTAGCAAGAATAAAGAAAAGCCTAATACCCTAACTTATAGGTTCTAAGATGTACCTGCTTAAGAAGAAGCCTAATAAGCTTAAAACTAGACCCTATTATAACCTAGACTATTTATAGAACTAAATCTAAATAAAACTAACTAAATAATTACGCAGATTATTAATAATAAGTACCTAAATAATAAATTTATCTAGTTAATACTAGAACTGCTCCGAAACAGTACTCGTTGCTTAAAACTAATTATACTAAGTAATTATAAAGACTAAAACGGTAGACTCTACTACTAAGACTAATTAGTAATTCCTAATTTTAATAAACTAAAGATTAAACTACTCTAACTTATACACGATTTTTTAGTAGGTAGACACCTAGGTAAAAGTAAGACCTTAGATATTCTTTAACGTAAGTACTATTAGCCACGTATATTTAAAGCTGTCCGCTAATTTATATCCTACTACTATACTTATTATAAAGCTAAAGCCTCTTATAAGAAGTACTACAGTTTATTAAAACTGCTCCTAATCCCTAACTAAGCCTAGAAAGACATTTCTATAGACTTTGTTATTAACCTACCTAAGTCTAAAGGCTGTACGAATATTATAGTAGTTATAGATAGACTAACTAAATACTAATACCTAATACCTTATACCTTAATAATAGCGCCCGTAACGGCCCTATTATTCTACTAACACGTTTAGGTCTATTATAGACTACCTAAAACGATAGTGTCTAATAGAGGAAGATAATTTATATCTACCTTCTAGGATAAACTTTATAAGTAACTAAAGATTAATATCTAACTCTCTACTGCTTTCTATCTAGAAATAGATAGTTAAACTAAAATCGTAAACGTATAGATAGAATAAGTACTCTGTGCGTTTACGAATTACTAGTAGGATAACTAGGTAGCCTAGTTACCTATAGCCTAGTTTGAAGTAAACAACACGATATCTAAATTAACCTAAGTTTTCCTGTTCCTAGCTACGTCTAGCTAACATTTATAAATAGGATTTAAACTACCTTTAAATATAACCTAACCCTATTATAAAGCCCTATAAGTGGTAGACGCTAATAAGCTAGTAGATAAGATCTAAAACCTAACTAAATATATCTATAAAAAGATACTTTAGGCGCAAGCCCTTTAACAAAAACACGCAAACTATAACTAAATACCTACTCCCACGTACGCGATAGGAGACTAAGTCTAGCTTAATACCTAAAATA
The DNA here is from genome assembly GCA_003073855.1 of Periconia macrospinosa. Classification (NCBI taxonomy): domain Eukaryota; kingdom Fungi; phylum Ascomycota; class Dothideomycetes; order Pleosporales; family Periconiaceae; genus Periconia; species Periconia macrospinosa. The sequence continues at coordinate 152,511 of KZ805381.1, forward strand.
TCTAAACTAACTAATAGTTAAAGAAGCTAGACTAGAAAAACGTAGGCCCCTTTAAGGTGGCGTAAAAAGT
>KZ805382.1:0-155904 GCA_003073855.1 Periconia macrospinosa
CTAACCTTTACTGCATTCATTACGCTTAGTCATCCTTCCCTGACCCGAAACGCTCCCGAATCGAACCCGTCACGTGCGCAACTGATAGCCACACGGCTAATTCCTGGTACTGACCTGTTTCCGATTAGCGTCCGAGTCCGTGCCGACGCACGGACTACTCCCCCTATATATTTTCTTCATTTCTCTGCACTGCTTCTGTCCTGTACACAACGTCTTGTAATCCGCCCAGAACCACCTAAGTATCGTACGTAGTAGTAATAGATTGGTTACACGAGAGATAGCTCCTTAGCATCCTCGTATCGAACCTAATCAGAACCTACCCGTAGCACTTTCGTGACACTTTATATAAAAACCTTTTTTCTATCTATATAGCTTTTTAGCTTTAAATTTTATTTATACTTTACTAAAACCTTTATAATAACTATAATACTAAACTACTTTTTTTATTAATTAGTATTTTTAAAATTTTTAAAATAAGTACTATATACTAATAAATATTAAAACTTTTATTACTTTTTAAAAATAAATTTAATTTAACTTAATAATAAAATATAACTTTTTAAAAAAAATTATATTTAAAAAACTAAAAGTAATAGCTAAAAATACTATTATTTTTTTTTTTTAACTTTTTAAAAGTATATAGATAAATTAAAAATTAATATAAAAAAGTAAATTATATTTTACATTAATATTTTTTTTTAATAATAGGTAGCTTTTAGCTTAGTACTTTTAAAAAAGTTTACTATAAAAATATTTTACTTTTTAAAATATAAAATTTAATAAATACTAAAAAACTAAAATATATATTAACTATTATAATTTTAAAAAATAAGCCTAAAAATTTAATTTATATTAAAAGTAAATAGTAAGTTAAAATATTTCTATTTAAAATTAAAGCTTATTTAAATTAATTTAGTTTTAAGTTTTTTATTTTTTTTATATTATTTTTACTTATATACTTTAGTTATTTTATTATTATATATACTATAGAAAATAATATATTTAAAGCTAGTTATATAAATATAAATAAGTTTTTAAATATACTAGTGCTTAGTAATATTAACTATATTAAATTACTATAAAAAAAAAACTAAATAATTTTATTTTTTAGCTTTTATATTAAAAATTAAATAAAATATAATATAAAGTATATATTATAGCTAGCTTTTAAAAAGTACCTTATATTTATTTATTTTAAATTAGTATAAATATAAAATTAAATAAAAATTATAAATTATTAGTATTATTTACTATTTATATATTTATTTAATTAACTTTTATTTTAGCTTTTTTTTTTACTATTTTTTATAATTAAATTATAAACTATATAAATATAATATTTAAAATTTAATATTAAATATTATAGCTTTTAAAAATTTTTTTATAAGCTACTTTTAGTTAATAAATTAAATATAATATAATTAATATATAAGTTAATTAAGTATATAAGTTAATTACTTTACTAAAATTATATTAAAATATATTATTATTAATAGTATAATATAATAATTTAATAACTTTAATAGCTACTAAAGTTAAAAAAAACTAAAATATAACTTATATTTTAAATTATTAAATAAAATATAATACTATTATAATAATACGCTATAGTTATTTATACTATTTTTTAATTAATAATTAGTAATTAATATATTAAAAAAACTTTTTAATATAATTATATATTTAACTTAATAAAGCTTACTTTTTATAAAAAAAAGAAATTTTTTAAAAGCTACTTAACTAAAATAAATAAAAATTTCTATTTAAGCTTATAAATATTTAATTTATAATTAATTTTTTACTAATTAAATATAACTAAAATTTAATAAATAAAAAATACGCTTTAGTATATATTAAATACTATAATAAGTTTAAAGTAATTTTTAGTTAAAAATATAACTATAAAAAAGTAAAATATAAAAATTTAAAGCTTATTAAAAGTATTATAGTTTAACTTAATTTAAACTAATAAACTTTTAATTTTTAAAAAATAGTTTTTTTTAAATATATATAAATTAAAAAAATATAAAAGCTTTTTTAAATACTTTATTTTAAATTAAAAAAAACTAAATTAAACTAAATATAAATAGCTAGAACTAAAATAAATAAATATAAATACTTTAAAATTTTAAAAAAGTAGGTATTTATAAAACTATTATTTATTAGTATACTTAAATTAAATTATTTTACTTATTTACGATTATAATTTATAGCTTAATTTTTATAATTAAATATTTATTTTAAAAAATATTATAAATAATTTAAATTAAATATATTTTATTTTTATTAAATTAAATAATAATAATAATATATTTTTTAAATACTATTAAAACTTTTAAACTACTAAAATTTAAAATAAATTAATTTAAATATTTTATATTTTTTTTAAATATAAATATAAGTAGCTTAAATAAGCTTAGTATTATTTAAACTAAAAATAATTTTTTTTTACTATTTAACTTTAATAAATTTAGTAAAAAAGTTAAAAAAATTTAAAATTATATTATTTATTTTAAGTAATAAAAAGCTATTTAAGCTTTTAAAAATAAAAATAAAAACTTATAAAATTTATAAACTTTATTAAATTTAGATTAAACTAGTTTAGTTCTAGCTATTTTTATTTTTTATATATTTAATTTTAATTTAAATTAATAAACTTTTAATATTAAAAATAATTTACTTTAATACTATTTATTATATAATAATATAGTTTACTATTTTTTAAAACTATATATATTTAATATATATATTAAAAATAGTATATATAAATATTATTATTTTATTAAATAATAAAAAAATAGTACTAAAATATTATTTAAATATTTTTATTTAAATAAAAATATAAAAAAAATATTAAATAAAAAAAGTAAAACTATTTTAAATATAAAAATATTAAAAAAAAAAAAAGTAAAAAGTAAATATTATATAAAATAAATACTATATATATAAGTTTAAAAAAGCTTAATACTTATTTAAAAATTATAAAAAATAATAATACTTTTTATATTATTACTATTTTAATAACTACCTATTAAAAGTAGCTAAATAATAAATAAGTTTAAACTAAAATAATATAATATTATATTAATTATTTAAGTATAATTATTTAAATATTTTTATAAAGTATAAAAAAAAGTTATATATACTATTAATAAGTATATATTTTTTTTTTTTTTTTACTATTCTAATTAATAATATTTAAGTTAATAAATAATATATAAAAATAATAATAAAATATATAAAATATATAAAGTAATAATAATATATAAACTATAAAAAAACCTATTATTATTAATTTATTAATTAAATTAAATTTTATATTAATACTTTTAATATTACTTTATATTAATAATAAAAATAATAGTAAAAATAATAATAAAAATAATAGTAAAAATAATAATAAAAATAATAGTAAAAATAATAATAAAAATAATAGTAAAAATAATAATAAAAATAAAAGTAATAATATTAAAAGTATAAGTTACTTTTTTTATATATTAAATAATATAGTAAACTAATAACTAGTAATATTATTAAAAATAGTTTTATTAAACTAGTTTAATTAACTAATAAATAAATATTAAAAGTATATTAATAAAGCTAAATATAAATAATTAATAATAATAGTTATAAGTATATAGTATTAGTATAATAATAATTAATTTTAAATTTATATTAATAAAAAAAACTTATTAATTATTTAATATTTATAAAATTTAATAAAAATTTTAAAATAATATTAAAAGTAAAAAATAGTATAAAATAAATATAAATTTTTTTTAAAAGTATATATATAAACTAAAAGTAGTATATATAATTAGTAAAAGTATATAACTTTATATAGTTATAGCTATATAAGTTTAAAATAATTAGTAAAATAAAGTTAGTAAAAAGCTTATAAAAAATATTTTAAATTATTTATAATAATTCTACTACTAAGTAGTAGTAAAAAAAAATATATATTATATATTTAATAAATTAATTAATTAGTTAAATAAATAAAAAAATATTAATTATTATTAAAAATATTTTATTATATATATATAACTAAGTACTTTATAAATTTATAAGTAAAATATATAAATATTATAACTAAATTTAACTAGTAAAAAACTATATTAATAGCTTAATTTATTTTTATAATAATTAAAATAAAATAAAATTTATTTAATACTACTTATTTTTTAAAATATAAAATATTTAAAATAATATTATAAAAACTATAAAGTTAAAAAATATTATTTAAAATATATTTAAATTAACTTTTTAAAATATATTTAAAATAAGCTATAAATAAAAATATATAGTATATTTTAAATTTAAATTTATTAAATAAAAAGCTAAGCTAAAGCTATATTAAGCTATTATATATTCTATAGTTTTAATAATAAAAAATTAATAAAAAAAATATTTTAAATAAGTTAATTAAAAACTATATTTATAAGTATTTAAATATTATAAAAAATAAAATCTAATTATATTTTTTATTATAGCTATAAAATAGATATTAATTAAATTTTTTAAAATTTAAGTTAATTTAATTTAATATTAAAAGTTTAAAAATAAATAAAAATAGTTTAAACTAAAACTTTTTATAAAGTTTTACTTTAATAATAAATTTTTAAAAATTTAAACTTATACTATATATAAAAGTATTTTATTAAAAAAATACTTAATAAAAAAAACTACTTTTATTAAAATTAATAAAAAGTATAAATTTAAAAAACTTTTAAACTATAATACTAATTTTTAAAAAAAAATATTACTAAAAAAATAATAAAGCTAAAAAATATAACTAAAAAAAAAATTACTATATATTTTATAAACTAAACTATTTTATAAAAAAATATAAAAAAAATATTTTATTTTTTATAAAAAGCTTTAAACTTATTTTTAAAATAGTTTATTATACTATTAATAAAAATAATAATAAAAGTTTTTTAATTTAATTATTATTACTATAAATAGCTTAATACTTTTTTTTATAGTAAAAATTTTATTAAAGTACCTATTATAATATATTATAGTATAAAGAATTTTAAAAAATCTATTTTTAAAACTATTTTAACTAAAAGTAGCTTTAATAAATTTTAATTATAAAATAAATATTATTAATAAAAATTTTATAAAAAAAGCTAAAATAACTATATAATTTTATAAAATAAAATTTTAAATTTTAAATAGTTAATTTCTATATATTAAAAGTAAAGTTTAAATTTTTATAAAATATTAAATTAAAATAAATAAGTTTAAAAAAGTTTAAATATATTTATTATAAGTATATTAGTTAGCTATAATATAGTATTTAGCTAGTTTTAGCTTAAATACTAAAACTTTATACTTAGTTTTAAACTTAAAACCTTTTTTTATAAATAAAAAAAATAAAAAACTTTTAAATAAATATTTTACTTTATAAAAAATTTATAAAATTAATTTATTTAAATTATAAAAATCTATAAATTATTTAATTAAATAAAACTAAGTTAAATAAAGCTAGTTAAAAGTATAATTTACTTAAAAAATATAAAAATTATTAAAATATTTTTAATAAAATAAAATTAAAAAAACTTACTATAATTATAAAAATAATTTAAATATTAATTTAATAGAAAAAAAATAACTTTTATATAAATAATTATATAATTTTTTTTTTACTAAAAATAAAAGCTTTTAAAAAGTATATTAATAAATATTTAATTAAAAACTAAATAAAAAAATTAATAATAAATTAAAATTTTATATAAATTATTAAAATTTAAATAATATTACTATTAAAAATAAATACTTTTTACTTTTAATTTAAAATTTTTTAAATAAATTAAGTTATTTTAAATATTTTACTAAGCTAAATTTCTAAAATATATTTTATTATATATAAATTAAAATAAAAAATAAATAAAAAACTATATTTTATATTAAATATAAATACTTTAAAATTTTATTTATAAATTTATAAAGTACTTAATTATATATATATAATAAAATATTATTAGTAATAATTAATTTTTTTTATTTATTATTTATTTATTTAATTTACTTTTATATATAACGTAGGTTATAAGTAAGCTAATTATATAAGTAAGCTAATTACTCTACTAAGCCTATACTAAAGTATACTATTAACTAATAGTTTTTTTAATATTTTAATAACCTACTTAGCTATTAGAATTAAAAAAGGCTAAAATATAGCTTATACTTTAGGCTATTAAATAAGACGTAACACTATCTTAATAACGCGCTATATAGATCTATAACGTACCTTAAAGTATACTAAGTATATAATATACTAGAACTACCTTTTAACGTAATTATACGCCTAATTTAATTAATTTTCTAAAAATAGAAGAGTAGGTACTTTTTTAAAATATACTTAACCTAAACGCTTAAAAATTTTCGTCTTAGCTTACTACTATAGCGGATAAAGCTAATTCCTTATAAGCTAAGCGTAGCCTAAAACTAGTAAGCTAGAACTAGGCTATAAACTTTATTAAGTGCTAGCTAAAGCTTATAATAAAGTTTAATTAAAAGTATAACTATAAAAAAGCCCTTTATAAAAATCTAAAGGTTATATAAGGCTAGTTTTACCGTATAAAAAATATAAAATCTAAGTATAGCATCTAAAATAAAAACACCTATAATTTTAATAAGTCTAGCTTTATAATAGGTATAATATTAACTAAAGTAGTAGTTATAGACTCTAAGCGTTAAAAATAGCTAAAAAGTATATAATAAAGTAACTAGAAGTAGGCTATAGTTATTTAAGGTATTAACGTAATAGGCTAGGTAATCTTACTTTTTATTATCTTTTAAGATAAGTACTACCTTTCCGCCTAGTATAAAAAGAAAAATTTACCTTTTAACTAGGTTATTATAGTTTCTAAAAATGGTTAAATAATAAATAAGCTTAGTTTATAGTAGCTAAAGTACTTTAATAAGTATATAAAAAAGCGTACTATTAGTACTATACGTCTACTTATTATTAATAGCTATAAGAGCTATAATTTACTTAAATTCTAAAATTACTATAAGGCTAATAAGATTATTATATTCTATATACCTACTTACTTATCCTATTTTTTATAGCCTTTTAATATAGAGTATTTTACTTTATTAAAAAAGGCGTATAGGCGTTAAGCTAAAGATCTAATATGTAACTAAATTACTTATATTATAAAAACTAAATTTCTACCTTACTTTATTACTACTTTTAAGGCTTTAATTACTAAAAAGAATATCTAAAAAGGCTTCTAAGGCACTAGCTTAGTTCCTTTTAACCTAGATATAGTAATATTAAAGCTTAATATTAAGCTTTATACGCTTTTACTACCTATTATTAATAAAGACTCCTAGTAGTTATAAACGCTAAAAAATACTTTAGAATTTAAATTATAATTAATGCTAGTAAAGTAGAGAATTTAAAGGTATATAGATAGTTTCTTAATATTTATAGTTAAGGCGTTTAAAAAGCTAGTAAAAGGCGTAGCTATAATTACGTATAAGCTAGTATTAGCGTAAAAGAAAAATACTAAGCTTTAAGTAGCTAATAAAGCCGCTACGTAACGTAAATTATATAAAAAAAAGCGTATTTAGAATTAAGGAGTATTAACAGCTAAAGAAAAATAGTAATTAGCCTTTTTATAAAAATTTAGGGCGCGTAGTAGTAGTAAGAAGGTAAAAAAAAGTAGGTGCACTAAACTAGGTAAGCTATTTTAAAGACGCTATAGGTAATATAGTAAAACTAGGTATAACGCGTAAACTTATAAAACTATAGTAGATATATCTATAAATTATATAGAAGGGTTGTAGAATACTATTTTATTTAAATTTTATAGTATATTATATATTTTATAGAGTAATCTAGTGCGGGCTTAGTAGAGTAATTAGCTTACTTATATAATTAGCTTACTTATAACCTACGTTATATATATATATATATAAACTTTTTTTTACTTAGAATTATTTATAATAATTTAATATATTTTTTTATAAGCTTTTTACTAACTTTATTTTACTAACTATTTTAAACTTATATAATTATAACTATATAAAGCTTAATACTTTATTAGTTATTTAATATACTACTTTTAAATTTTTTAGTTTATATATAAATTTTAAAAATTTTTTATATCTATTTTATATTACTTTTTATTTTTAATATTATTTTAAAGTTTTTATTAAACTTTAATACTATAAATATTAAATAACTAAAAAACTTTTTTTATTAATATAAATTTAAAATTAGTTATTATAATTATACTAGTATTATATATTTATAACTATTACTATTAATTATTTATATTTAGCTTTATTAATATATTTTTAATACTTATTTATTAATTAGCTAAATTACTTTAATAAAATTATTTTTAATAATATTATTAATTATTAATTTATTATATTATTTAATATATAAAAAAAAGTAACTTATATTTTTAATATTATTATTTTTACTTTAAATATAAAATAATACTAAAAGTATTAGTATAAATTTTAATTAAGTTAATAACTTAATAACAATAAGTTTTTTTATAATTTATATATTATTTTATATATTATTATATATTTTATTATAATTTTTATATATTACTTATTTATTAACTTAAATATTATTAATTAGTATAATAAAAAAAAAAGTAAAATATACTTACTAGTAGTATAGTATATAATTTTTTCTATATTTTATAAAAATATTTAAATTATTATATTATAATAAATAATATAATACTATATTATTTAATATTAGTTTAAGTTTACTTTTAGTTATTTTTAATAATTAGTTATTAAAATAATAATAATAATATAAAAAGTATTATTATTTTTTTATAATTTTTAAATAAATATTAAACTTTTTTAAATTTAGTATTTACTTTATATAATACTTAAGTTATTAATAATTTTTAAATTAATTATATTTATTTTTTAACTTTTTTTTTTAATTCTTTTTATAATTAAAGTAGTTTTATTTTTTTTATTTTAATATTTTATTTTTATTTTTATTTAAATAAAAATAGTTAAATAGTATTTTAATATTATTTTATTTTATTTAATTAAATAATAATAAATACTTTAAATATATTATAGTTTTTTTTAAATTAACTAATATTTTTATAGTATTTTAATTTATAATTAATATAGCTTTAGTTAATACTTTTAATATATATTATATTTATTATTTAAATAATATATTTATATTTTTTTTAAATTAAAAAAAACTATATTAAATATATATAAATAGTTTTATAATATTTTAAAAATAATAAACTTTATATTAAGTTAAATAAATATAAATTTTATATAAACTAAGTAAAATATTTTAGCTATATTATATTTATAAAAAGTTTTAAAATAAAATTAAAAAATACTAAAATAGTTTAAAAATAGCTAAAACTAACTAGTATTTATAAAATTTAATTTTTTTTAAATTTTATAAACTATTATAAAAAATTTATAAAAAGTTTTTTATAAATTATTATTATTTTTTAAAGCTATACTAAAATAAAAATATAACTATAAAAAAAATAAAATAATATAAAAAAAATTTATATAAATTATATTTTTTTTTAAAATAAAAAAGTTTTTTTAAAATTTAAAAAAACTTTTATTTATTTATTTTAATTTATAAAAACTTATTAATATAAAAATAAATACTTTAAAATTTATAATTTTAAATATTTTAAACTAAATTAAGTAAAATAAATTTAAAAAAAACTAGTAATACCTACTAGTATTTTATTTAAAAAAAATAAGCTTTATTAAAAAAAATTATACTATTTATAATTAAAAACTATTTATTATAATAAAAGTTTTTAAATACTAATAGTATTATTTTAAAAAATTAATAATTTGAATAACAATAGTTATAAATTATTATAATTTATAAAAATTTATAACTATAACTTAATTAATTAAATACTAAATTTATTAAATAAAATAGTTAATAGCTTTTAACTTTAAAATTATATATTAACTAAATATAATAAATTTAGTAAATACTTTATTTAAATAATTTAACTATAAATTTATAAAAATAAAAACTAATTTAAAATTAACTATAATATTATAAGTTTTAAAAAAATAATTAAATTTTAAATTTATTATATTAAAAGTATATTTTTTTTAAAAAAAATTAATAAATAAAAATTAATTAAAAAAATAGGCTTAACTTAGCTTTAAAATACTAAACTAAAAGCTAATAAATAAATTAAAAAAATTAAAAAACTATAAAAGAAAACTTTTAAATAATTATATTAAAAAATATTTTTAAAAGTATAAAGTTAAAAAATCTATTATTAAAGTATAGCTAAACTAATAAAAATAAATTATAAAAATATAAATAAAAGCTATATATTTTAAAAAATTATAAATAAAAAGTTTTTAAAAAAAATTATAATAATTTTATAATAAGCTATTTTAAATATATTTAAATTTTTAAAAAAGTGTAAAAAAACTATTATTAACCTAAAATAAGTAAGTATATAAAAAATTATATATAAATCTATAATACTTATAAATATATAAAGCTAAATAAATATATTAAGTATAAAAAGCTTATTTTATTATTAAAGCTAAAAAAGCTATAGATAAATATATTTTTAAATTTTATTATAAATTTATCTAAAAGCTTTTATAATAAAATAATCTATAATAGTATTTTTATAATAGTAAATAAATATATTTTATAAATTACTATTTTTTTATTATTAAAAAAATTAAAGTTTTTAAGCTAGTAATACTAATATAAAAATAAATTTAATATTATTATAAAAATATTTTTTTTATAGTTAGTAATAAAAAAACTATTTTTATTAAAAAATACTAAAGTATTTTTTATAATAAATTAGAAATAAAAAAAAAACTTTTAGCTACTTTTTACTTATAAATAAATAAGTAAATTAAAAAGTAAAATTAAATAATAGAATGGTATTTCTAAATTTATTATAATTATAAATAAAATAATTAAATAAAATAGCTAGTTATAGTAGAATTAGTCTATAATAACTCTATATATTAAACTATAGAAATAAGTTTATTTTAAGCTACTTTTAGTAACTTTATAACGTATTTGTTAAGCCTTAGGCTATATTAGCCTACTTTAGCTTAAATTGGCTTAGGATTAGGTAATAGGGCCTAGGGTATAAATAGTTACCCTAGAGTAAGAGCTGGAGGACAGCAATTACTCTTCGTTATAATACTAACCTACGTCTACCTCTCTACCTACTTTTCCTACTTATATATATATTAGTTTAGTATTTTTAATATTATAATTACTCTTTATAAGTAGCCTAAGTTACCTTATAAATAAGATATTTAACCTATCTTCTACTAGTATACATACTCCTTTAAAGAGCTAGCTAGCTTAGTAGGGTGCTGCATTGTCTACTTTACGTAGTAATATAAATATCTTAACTTAATTAGGTGTATAGGTAGAAAATAGTTAATAAAAAGATCCTTTTATAGATTAAAATATCCTAATAAACTACCCTAAGGGTAGAAGGCTATTAGTAGAGCCCTTTACTCCTACACTACGCTAAAATAGGCTAATATAGTTTATAAAAGAGCTTAAACTAGAAGAATTATAAAAATAGTAAAAAGATATAAAATAAAAGGCTGAAATTGCAACTTTACGTGCACTAAAGGATTAATATAAACTATCTAACCTAGTAGCACGCGTATTATTAATAACTAAGGCACCTAGGAGTACACTTTCTATAAGCGTAAGCTTACCTAGATTAAAGGCTCTCTAGGTTTTTTTAAAGAAAACTTAAGCTAAATATAATTACTAGGTACGTAATTATAAAAGGTATTTTTTCTAAGCTGCTACGCACTTCCTTAGCAAGGATAGTAAAATTAACTTTAGAGTTTAATATATCTTTAAAACTATAAAAATGCTTTAGAAAACCTTTATTAAATTAGAGAAATATAAAAACCTCTAATTTATCCCTAAATAGGCTAATTTAAAAATAGTTATGCTAGATTTACTTAGTTTAGCCTAGAAATAATAATAAGCTACCTATAACGTAATTAGTTAGGCTAAGTAGCGTAGTAAGTAGACCCCTATAGAACTTATAGAGTATCTACGTCTATTCTAAGATAAGTTAGGTAATACCTAACTTCTAGAGTTCTAGGTGCTAGCTTACTATAACGCCTTACTTAACTAGATACACGCTAACCTATATTTAATACCTAAGGAAAAAGTATCTACTTTTACCTAGATTAAGGAGTAAGTAAATATTATTTTTCGTAGAAGGCGCTATAATAAGGTGGATAACTTAAAAAAAAATAAAAAGAATAAGCGTTAGGATATTTAGAAAGCTTCTAAAGATAAGAAAGATAAGAAACCCCTAAAAAAGAATAAGAACTCTAGGAACGCGTAAAATAGTATAAAATAGGCTAAAAAGGCGCAGAATACTCTACTAAAGCCTAATATAACCTATTAGAACTACTAAGAGGCCGGTTATTACGCTAGTATCTATTTAAAACCTTTAAAAAATAAGAATAACGTAAATTATAATAAGTTAGGAAAAGGTAAAAGTAATAAAGACTTAACTTCTACCTTATTACTATAATTAACTTAATAAAAAAAAAGAAGAATATAGGGCTACTACATAACACGGTATACCCTAAAACGTTATAGATATTAATAGTCCTAGTTTCTATTAGGTAGTTAGAAGTTTTTAAAGCCCTAGTAGATAGGTATTTTTAACTAAACCTATTAACCTTAGATAAAGTAAAAGAGTTAAGCCTATTAGTAGACACTAGGAGTTAGTAGTTTTTAGCTAAAGGTTTAAATAGTAGCCTATTAAACTTTAGCAGCGTTATAAAGGTTAACGTAGAGGTAGAAGACTTTAGAGGGAGGAAAGAAATCTACTCTATAGAGTTTATAGTAATAAGCTAGTTATAATACTTAATATTTCTTAGTTTACCTTAAATTAAAAAGTATTAGCTAAGGTTAAGCTATAGTAGTAAGAAGATGCTATTTTAAAAAAAAAAAACCTAAATTTTAGACTAAATATATTTTAGTTGCGCTAGAAGAGGCTGTAGAGTTTAAAAAAACTATATAGAGTTGCAAGGTAGACCTCTACGCGATATTAGTAAACTATATAAAATAATTTAGGCTAAATAGTGCTACTAAGAGCTTATTACTAGTAAAATATAAGGAATATTTTAATTTATAGTTAGAAGAGGATGCAAAGGAGCTTCCTAAGTATAGACCTTAAGATTTAGCTATAAACCTATTACTAGGAGGGTAACTACCCTACTAACCTCTATACAACTTTTCTATAATTAAGTTGCAGGTTTTAAAAAAGTATATAGTAGAGTACTTAGAGAAGGGGTGGATTTAACGCTTAAAATTACTAGCTAGGGCTTCTATACTTTTTGTAAAAAAGAAAAATAAAAGTTTACGCCTTTATATAGATTACCGCAGCTTAAATAAAGTTACTATTAAAAACTAACACCTTCTACCTTTAATTATAGAGTCTCTAAATAGACTTACGTAAGTAAACTAGTATATAAAGTTAAACGTAAGAGATGCGTACTATTATATACGGATCTAGGAAAGTAATAAGTAGAAAACTACCTTTAGGATAAGATACAGTTACTTTAAGTACACTATAATACCTTTTAGCCTAACGAACGCACCTACCTAGTTTTAAGCGTATATAAACTAGGCACTTATAGAATTAGTTAATGTAACCTATATTATCTATTTAGATAATATCCTAATCTTTTCTAAAATAGAGAGCGAGTATATACGCTATATTAAGGCAGTTTTAGATAGATTACGCTAATTTAGGCTATATATTAAACTTTTAAAGTGCGAATAGCACACTTAGTGTACTAAGTACCTAGAATACATAGTATCTCTTAAAGGTGTTAAAGTTAACTATAAAAAAGTTAAAATAGTAGAAGAATAGCTAATACTATAAATAGTGCAAGATATATATATGTTCTTTAGTTTTATAAACTACTACTATTAATTTATCTATAGTTTCTCCTAAACTACGCTTCCTCTTATAAAATTAACCGAAAAAAGGCTAAATGCGGCCTAAGGCGGGCCTGCATAAAAAAAGGAAGAAAGTTAGATAATTAAAATTAGTTAAAAAGCAAAGGAAGCCTTTAAAATTTTAAAGAAATTATTTATAGACGTACTAATTCTAGCGCATTTTAAGTATAAAAGAGAGACGCGCGTAGAGATTAACGCCTTAGGTAAAGCTATAGTAGGCATTCTAAGCTAATTAGTGCGAAAACCTAATAGTCTAGCCTAATGGAGGCTAATTAACTTTTTTTTATAGAAGTTAATTTAGGTAAAGTATAACTATAACACGTATAACTAGGAACTATTTATATTTATAAAAAGTTTAAAGCACTAGTAATATTACCTTAATAGTGTCTTTTTTAAAGTCCTAATAGACTACATAAACCTAAAATAGTTTATAAAGACTAAGGTTTTAAATTATTACTAAGTTTAGTTATATTTAATACTGTTAAAGTATAACTTTATCCTAATATACTATTTAGGAGCTATAAATCCTATAAATAGGCTATTACGGCGCCTAAACTATATAGCTAAGGTAAAAAAACCTACTTAAAAGTATAATAAGGCCTTTATACAGCCTTTAAGAGACCTGCTAAGTAGAATAACTAAAGAAAAACCTCTAGTTACTGCCGTCCTAAGGCTAAAAAAAAATAACCTAATATAGGTGGTAGAAGGTAAAGAAAAGGTAATTAAAAAGTTCTTTATAGTAAAACGGGCCACTTTCCTTAAGCTAAAAGACTTAAAGGATAAAGTAGAAACTAAAATTAACTTAAAGGCGTCTTCTAATAACTCTAATACTAATTAGGATAATTTAGAGTAAATTAACCTAAATAACCTTAACTAAGCTTAATATAAGTTAGTAACCCTTACGTTACCTAAGGAAAAGGCGAAAGCGCTTAAAGAATACTATAATAGCCTACTTAGAGGCTATTTTAGCTATACTAAAATAAAGGAGAAAATAAAGAGGCATTATTAGTAGAAAGAGATATTAAAGAAAATTACTAACTACTATAAGGACTACTTACGCTACTATTAGGTAAAAGCCGCTAGATATATACTATATAGTAAGCTATAACTATTAGAGCCGCCAACTAAAGCATAGAAAAAAGTAATAATAGATTTTATTATAAAACTTTCCTTTAGTAAGTTATGTGGCGTAGTGTTTAATACAATACTTATTATTATAAATAGGCTAATTAAAATAAGCTACTATATCTTAGTAAGAGCTAACTAGAAGGGGACAGACCTAGTAGAGGCCTAGGTACGTAAAATTATTTACCTCTATAGGGTACCGTAGCGGGTAATTTTAGATAGAAACCCTCTAATAAATAGTAAGTATTAGAAGACGTTTAACTACTATTTAAACGTAAAAAAGATTCTTACTTTTACTTATTACCTATAGATAGATAGTTAGACTAAAAGGTAGAACTAAACCCTAAAGTAGTACCTAAGGTGCTTTTACACGTTGGAATAGAATAATTAGGCGTTGTAGTTACTAATAGTAGAGTTTGCGTATAATAATAGCAAATATATAACTATAGAACTTACACTTTTTAAATCCTACTACAGCCTAAACCCCTAAAGCGTAAATTAGCTTAAAGAGGCCCTAGTTAGCTTAATAGCACCCTTAGGAAAGGGATTAGCTAAATAAATAGTAACCTTATAGAAGAAGTGTAAGAAGAAAATTACCGCGGCTAACAAGTACTAGCGTAGGTACTATAATAAGTAAAAACTATTCCTACCTTTTAAGAAGGAAGACTAAGTCTTACTATCTACCTACTATATTTATTCTATTTATTTAAAAAAGAAGCTTAACTAGAAATATATTAAACTAGGAACTATATTAGACTAAATTGGCGTAACTGCGTTTAGAGTAGAGATGCCTAAGCTAAAAAATATTTATCTAGTCTTCTACGCGTTACTATTAGAACTATATAGTTTTTTAAGCTTAATCCTATAACCTAAAGATCTAATTAAAGATACTTTACAGGAAATAGGAAATAATATATTTAAAATTAACAAAATTATAAATAGAAGAAAAAATAGCTAAGGTAGGTAGAAATACTTTATTAGGTAGAAGGACTATAAAAAAGATAAAGACACCTAGGAGCTAGCAGCCTATATAAGTAGTAACACCTTAAAAGGGTTATAGAAAACCTATACTAGGAAGAAGAGAGCTAAAAAAAAACTAGCTAAAACAGCTAGAAAGAAGTTAGCCTGCTCCTAAGTAGCCTAATTTATACTAACTTATCCTAACTAGAACTAGTGTAGGCAAGAAGCTACTAAGAACTAGGAACCAGTCCTAAAAGACTACTCCTTAAAGGTAAAAAGTAAAAAAAGAAAGAATAGTGTAAGAAAAAACTATAAACCTACCTAAGGTTTTGTTTAAACGCTAGTCCTCCTTAACCTTTACTATACCTACCTAAATAGTTCTAGATAAGGAGGCTAGTTAATCCCTCTAGTAAAAAGAAAAGGAAGAAAAAAGAAAGAAAAAGAGAAGGGATATTTATATACCCCTCTTAGCTTAGATAAAAGAAATTCTAGGAGCGTTGCAAAGTAGCGCTAATATAGCCTAGTTTAAGCTAGAATTAGGCTTTATAAAGAATAAGTAAAAGCTTAATAGGCTACCTTTACCTAAGTTATTTTTCTATTAGGTTTTTTACTAATAGGTGTTTAATAGCGCTTAGAAATGCGATATTTAAATTTTTAATTAGAGCTAGAGAATAGGTAATTCTGTATAAACTGCACTAATTTAGCCTAGTTTGCCCTACTTAAGTAAAACCTAACCTAGATTCTAAGAAAAGGACTAAGGCTAAGAAATAGTTACTAGGCTTAACTTTTTTAGGATTAAGAAGGGACAGAAATGCCCTTTTATCCTTAGTCTTTTCTAATTATAGGTAAAACTATAGGCTTTAACCTAAGAATTAGAGAATAGGAGTAAGGGATACTAAGCTAGGACCTAAGTTTAGACTTAGAAGATTTGCTAAAAAAGAATTTTAAAGTAGAGTTTTCCTAATATTTTTCTTAGGGATTTTTTATAAAAAAAATTATAAGGGAAATTTTATAAAAGAATTTTAACTTATATATTTTCTTATAAAAGGCCTATAGGCTAGACTAAAACTCCTTTTTTTATATAAAAGGTATTTTTATTAGCTAAAGCTAGAAAAACACATCCTTAAACTCCTTAAATGCTTACTATACGCGCTATTTTACGCTAATATAGTTTAGATTATATTACTTTATTCTATTAACCCCTACGACTACGCTTTAAAGCCGTAGTCTCTATAGTCCTAAATACCTTACGCTTTTTACTACTACTACGGGCTGCCTTAGTCTAAGCTACCTTAGCTTTTTTCTTTCTATTACTAGCCGCATCTTTAATGAACTTACTAGTACTATAAACTTCTATACGCTTCTATACAAGCCTATTAGCGCTAATCTATGCTAATATAGTCTATTATTACTACTTACGCTCTTCTTAGAAGTGTTAGGAAGCTTATTATCTAAATCTTTCTTTTTAAAGTTTAGTTTAAGCTGCTTTTAGAGCTTTAAAGTCTTTTTATAGACAGCTATCTTAGATTAGTCCTAACCTTTTATAAAAACGCTAGATTTAGTACTATAGAGGCCGTCCTTCCCTTTTCTGTTATAAAGAGATATATAATTAGTATAAGGCTGGAATTAACTATAGAATACTATTAGTTGCGCTAATATAAGTTAAAATATACTAATTCCTACCTCTTAAGGTTAGTAAGTATAAAAAGGGCCTTTTCTTAAATTATCTTGCGCACTTTATCTATCTCGTTGTTAGAAACGTAAGGACTAGCGTTATCTAGCTTCTTAATAGTAAGAATAGACTTAGTAATAGAATCTATTAACTTTTTATAGTTTTTAGGGCACTATTACGCTAGATTAGCCTAATTCGCGCTAATATCTACTATATACGTATAGTAAAGTAATCTTAACCTAAGCTAAAGTAGTACTTGCATTAGAAGGCCTAATAAACTAATCTATCCTTTCTTTTAACCTTAAGAACGAACTATTTATTTAAATCCTAAAAAGGAAAGCAATAGTAGAACTCTTTTACCTTCTCCTTATTATAATAAATCTTTATAAACCTATTAAGGTAGCGAAGGCACTATATACGCGTATTAATTCTTTTTTTATTATATTCCTTTTATTAAAGGTCTTTTATTATAGATATAGTATATTTAGAGCTAATTTATACTAATTTAGCCCTATTTATTTTATATTAGGTTTCTACGCAGAAAAAGAAGCCTAAAGAGGTGCGTCTAGATTTATTAGAGCCTAAAAAGGTAAAGCGTAAAGGAATTAAAGTAAAATATACCTAAGAGAGTATTATTAGGAAAGAACTAAGCTATTAAGAGTAGTTAGCTATAGACTACGCTAAACTAGGATAATTTACGCTAATCTCTATCTTCTTAAGATTTCTAAAAATTCTTAAGAAAAGGGTTAATTAGGTTAAAAAGGGTATATATACCTTACTATAGTAGGGGTAAGCTAAAGAAAAAAGGAAGAAAGGTAGGGGGGGAGCTTATTTATAGGCTTGGCTGGCGACTAGAAAAAGGTTTTTTTAGCCGGCCCTAGTGCTAGCGCTAGGCTAGCCTAGGTAAGTAAGTAGCTCTTACTTTATACTTTTTACCTTTACTTTTACCTTTTAAAGGACTTACTACGCTAGACTAGTTTATTGTAGGAATAGCTAGGTACATTCTTATTAGGATAATAAGCCCCTAAAAGGGGGATAATGTTAAGCCTTAGGCTATATTAGCTTACTTTAGCTTAAATTAGTTTAGGATTAAGTAATAGGGCCTAGGGTATAAATAGTTACCCTAGAGTAAGAGCTGGAGGACAGTAATTACTCTTTGTTACAATACTAACCTACGTCTACCTTTCTACCTACTTTTCCTACTTACATATATATTAGCCTAGTGTTTTTAATAGTATTTAGACTAGCTTAAATTTAAAAAATTTATATTAGTTTATTATATAGCTTATTTATAAGCTTAAAATTTTTAAAAAATAAAATAATACTTTAAAAATAAGTTTTAAAAAATATAATAGTACTAAGTTAAATACTATAATAAATTTAAAAAAAACTTTTTAACTTTTAAACTTAAAAAAAAAGTATAGCTAAATACTAAAAATATTAAAATAAAAAAATAATATAAAAAACTTAATATAAAAAAAATTAAATATAGTATATTAAAATAAATTAGCCTAGTAACTTATAAGCTAAAGCTACCTTTTTATTTTACTATTTATTTAGTTTTTTATATATTACTTTTAAATAAATTTTATAAAAATTCTAATAAAGTATAACTATTTAGGCTACCTATTATTAATAAAAAAAACCCTAATATTTATATAATTAAAAATATTAAAAAAAGCTATATAAAAAATAAAATAAAAAAATACCTAGTAAGCTATAAAAGCTAAAATAACTTTAATAATAAATAGTTTTTAGCTTAAAAAATTAATTTAAATATAATTAGAAAATTTTTAAATAAAGTAAAAAAAGCTAATAAAGTTATAAAACTAGTTAAGTAATAAAAATACCTACTAAAAAAAAATTTTATTTTTTAATTTTTATACTTTTATTATAGTCTAATCTAGACTAATTTAAAATAAGCTTTTTTAAACTTTTATAAAGTAAACTATAACTTTTTAATATAAACTTAAAACTATATTTAAAAAAAACTTAAAATTTTTACTTTTTAAACTTTTAAAAAACTTAAAAAACTATATAAATTTATATTCTATTCTAGAATAGATTAGAAATATATAGAATTATTTTATCCCTACTTAGAATTACTAAATTTTTTTTTTTTTACTTATTACTTTTATACTTAAAATAATTTTTTAGCTTATACTTAAAAATATTTAAATACTTTTTTTTAATAAAATTCTATATTATACTATACTTAAAGCTTTTATAAAAACTAATAAGCTCTAGCTTTTAAATATAAATAGCTTTACTAATATACTTAAAAAAGTAACTTTAAAAAGCTTTTATAGAATTCTTTTTATTAAAAATACTAAATATAATTAAACTAGTTTAGCTTAGTTAAAATAAATCTTTTAGATATTAAGTTAAAGTTAAAAATAATAAATATAAACTTTTTAAATTTTTAATAGTTTTAACTTTTATTTTATATATACTTTTATAATTATTTAATATATAATTAACTAAAAGGTATTTATTAAATATTTTTATAAGCTAACTAACTACTTTTTATTTATTTAAGTTTAAATATATATTAAATAAATTTATAATATTTTTTACTTAATTAAAATGCTTTTTAAAAGAATTTTTTATAAAATTAAACTTATAATATAGATAGGTAGGAACTACTTTAAACTAGCTTATTTTAGAATTTTTTTTAATAAAATAGCTATTTAAGTTATATACTAGTTTACTTTTAAAAAAAACTAATTTAGTTTAAGCTTATTTAAACTAATTTTACTTTTTTTTAAACTTTTTTAAACTATTTAGTAACTTATAAATAATACTAGTTTTAGTTAATTAATTAAAAAAAGGATTTTTAATAAAAGCTTTTACAAAATTAAAGCTTTTTTTAAAAGTAATAAATTTTACTTTAGTTACTTTATTAAAAAAGGCTTAAATTTTATTTACTTTTTATTAAATTTACTTTAGACTAATAAAAAATAACTAGAACTTTAGTATTTTATTTTTATTTAAAAAATATATAAAAATTAAAAGCTTTTTAGCTTTTAATTTAGAAATTTAACTAGTAAGCTTCTTAATAGTATTAAAAATAAACTTAACTATATTTTATTTAGTAAAGGTTTTAATAATTTTTAAAAAACTATTTAAATTTTTAAAAAAGTTTAAGTTTATAAATAGTTTATTTAAACTTTTATTAGTTTAGTTTAGTTTAGTTTTAAGTAACTTAAACTTTATAAAGCTTAAAGAAATTTTTTTTTTTAATAACTTTAATAAAGTAGTAATATTTTAGAAATTTTTAACTTTTAACTTTTTAAAAAATTAGATTTTTTTAGCTTACTTTTTTACTAACTTTATTAAAGTCTTTTTTAAAACTTTTTTTTTTTTATACTATATAACTAAAAATAAACTATTTAATTTACTAGTAAGCTAGGCTAGTTTAAACTCTACTACCTTAATATAGTTTTTAGTTTTTTTTACTAAATTAAATATATATACTTTAGTAATAATAGCTTACTATAGTTTTTAAATTTTTAATTTATAAGTTTTTAGCTTTTATTTAACTAAATTAAACTTTACTTTAAATAAAAAAAAGTACTTTTTAATAGTACTTTTAAATTTTTTATTAAAACTACTATTTATATTACTATTATTTTTAAACTTTTTTTTTAGCTTATTAATTTAAGTATTTAAAAAAAAAACTTATCTTTAAAGTTTAAAATTTATATAACTAAAAAAAGTAATATTTTATTTAAGTTAGTTTAGCTTAGTTATAATATATCTTTTTTAAACTTACTAAATTAAATAACTTTTTTTTTATCTATTTTAGGAATAGTATTTTTAAAAGATTTTTACTTTTTTTTTTAAATAGAAATTTATTAAAAAAAAAAGTATTTATCTAACGTACTTTATTATAAAAAAGGAAATTTTTTAAACTCTAAATACTATTATACTTTTTACTAAAAAATAATTAATATAAAACTAAAATAAAATTATCTAAACTAAATACTTATAAATAGTAGTAGCTATATATTTTACCTAATTTATTAGTAGTATAGATTATATTTTTAATATTAAAATATTTAACTACTATTATTTAACTTTTATTTTTTTTAAAAATAAATTTCTTAACTAATAAATTAAAAATTTAAAAATAATTTATAGAAAGCGTTATAAATAGTATAAAAGTATTATTTTTAAAAATTACTTTAGTATATATTATAACTATAAAAATATTTTTAGCTTTAATTTATTTAAAATATTAGTATCTAAACTAGGCTAAAATAATCTAGTTTTACTTATATAGTAATAATTAGCTTATATACTAATATAATAAAAATAATTATAATTACTTTTATAAAAAGTTTTAAATTTTACTTTATATATACTTTTAGAAATATAAATATAAAAAATATAATTTAAAATTTTTTTTTAAAACTTTAATTTAAGTTATTTAGTTAACTTTATAATATTACCTATATATTATTTATAAAAAAGTAATATAATTTTTATATTTTTTATAAATAACTTTTTTTATTAAATATTTAATTAAGTTTTATTAAAATTAATACTATAAAAAATATTTAGGCTTTTAATATTTTTTAATACTAGTAATTTCTATTTCTTTAAAGCTATATTTATTAAACTTTTTTAAATTAAAAAAAATAATATATATTTCTTTTAAAATCTATTAAGTACTACTAAAAAACTATTAAAAAAAAGGTATATTTAATACTAGTTATTTATTCTAAAAAAGTATAGGTAGAAGTAAAGTATAAAAGTAAAAAAAATAAAAAGTTTACTATTAGCTTTTTATACTTAGCTATACTAATAAAAGCTTTCTTACTTATTATTACTATATAGGCTAAGTTAATTTTAGTAAAATAGTAACTTTTACTTTTACTTTTATTTACCTTTACTTAAATAATTTAGCTTAATATTTAGAATTTATTTTTACTTAAAAATTACTTATAATAAACATTTACTTATTTTTTTTTATAAAAAACTTTATAAAGTAGCTTTTACTTTTTTAAATTTAGAATAAACTTACCTAAAAGGAAAAGTATTATTATAGTTTAATTTAGTTTAAACTAGTAAACTTTTAATTTTTTAAAAATAGCTCTTTTTAAATATATATAGACTAAAAAAGTATAAAAGCTCTTTTAGAGGCTTTAATCTAAACTAAAAAAAATTAAATAAAACTAAATATAAATAGCTAAAACTAGAATAAATAAGTATAAGTAGCTTTAGACTTTAAAAAGGTAGGTGTTTATAAAACTATTACTTACTAGTATACTTAAATTAAATTATTCTACTTATTAGCTACTATAATTTATAGCCTATTTTTTATAATTTTAAACTATATTCTACCTTTTTTTTTAATACCTAAGGCTTTTTACTTTATACTAATATAATAGTTTTAATAAATACCTACTTAGTTTTATTTTTTTATTTAGTTTTTTACTTACTATTATTTTACTTTACTTAGTAATTTTATTTTTAAATTAACTTTAAGTTTTAAATTATATAAGCTAGCTTACCTATTTTAGTATATTTACGTAATTATATATACTTAGCGCTTTTACTTTTTTTTTTTTTTTTTTTTTACTTTTTTTAATAATTTTTAAAACCTACTTTTATAGCTACCTATATTTAGAAATTATAGTTTTTTTTTTTTAATAGTTTAAATTAATAAATAGGTTTAAGTTAAGTTAAAGTTTAGATTTTATATAATTTAAGTTAAGTTAAAATTTAAGTTTTATATAATTTAAGTTAGATTAAGGTTAAATTAGTTTATATAAAACCTAACTCCTAACTTAACTTAAACCTATATTAATTTTTTTAGTATAGGTATAAATTAAGTTATATACCTAACTATTTTAAATATATATTAATCTATTATTTATTAATATTTAGGATTATTTTTTTATATATATTATAATAATTAACTATAATAAATAAATATAAATATAAATAAATATATAATTATTATTAGTTTTTAATATAAAAAATCTATAAATAGTATTATACTAGAGTAAATAAACTAAACTTAAAAAACTTTTATTTTATTATAGTACTAGGTTTAGATTTTTAGATTTTTTTTTTTTTATTATTAGTTTTATTTTATTACTATATATAAGTATTTTATTTTTATATTTACTTTTTTTTTATTTATTTTATTATTATATTAATTATTATATATCTACTTATACTTTTATAATTAATAAATATAATAGTAGAAAAAGTAAAAAAATTAAAGTACTAGATTAATTATTACTAGATAATTAATATATAAAAAAGGCTTTTTAAGTATAAAAAAAATAATAGCTTAATTTCTATAGCTTAATTTTATAAGTTAGATTATTTCTATTATTTTACTTTTTTAGATTTTAGTTTTTTTTAATTATATTAGTTAGTACCTATATTAGTTATTATTTAATTTAACCTTTATATTAGTATAGAAGGTATTTATTATAACTTAAGTAACTAGTAACTTATATATTAAACTAAAACTATATATATCTATAGACTTAGTATAGTGCTAAATATATAGTGTATTATTATAATTAGTATTAGTAAGTAACTTATACTTTTTAGTTAAGCTAATAAGTAGTAAAAAAATAAGTACGTATACTATAGTTTAATATATACTAGCGTAGGTATAGGTTAAGTTAGAGTTATATAAACTACTAACTTTACTCTAACTTATACTTACACTAATATAACTTTTACCTAATTTATACTTAAATTACGTAACTTTTACTTAACTTTAACTTATAGCCTTTATAATTCTAACTTATATTAGGAAAATAGTTTAGTGTAGAATTAGTAAGTTAGTGTATAGCTTAGCTCTAGTAGTAAATACTAGTAAATCTAAGCGTTAGTAGTAATGCTATGTTTTAAGCGTAGTAAGTAGTGCAGTAAAGTAGTAAATTAAAAAAAAAAAGTTTATATTTAAATAACTTTTTAAATAGTAAATAATAAAATATAAAAAATATAATTATATATAGATAAAACTATATAGTATAAGCTAATTTAAATAGATCTTTAATAAGTTTAAAAATAAAATAGTTATTAAGTAACTATTTAATAACTTATAAAATATATAAATTATTAAAAATATTATTTAATATCTAATTAATATTACTAAAAACTTATAAAAATTTAAAAAAATAAAGTTTCTAGTACTAGTATAAGTAAAGTTATTTAACTTTTAAAAAGTACTTTTTTAAAATAAAAATAACTTTATTAATAGTTAATAGATAAGTCTAAAAATTAAAATATAGTTACTTATATATATCTATATTATATAAAGTAAAAAAAAATAAAAAAAAAAACTTAATATTTACTTTTTTATTAAATAAAAAAGAAATAACTTTATATATTAGTAAGAAATTACGTAATTTTTTTCTATAATACTAATATTCTAATATATATCTATTATATAAAAAAATAAAAAATTTAAAAAGTTATATATAAAAAAAGTTATAAAGCTTTTAAATATTTATTTTTTAAAGTTTAATGACTTTTTTATTATTTAAAATTAAAGTTTAATACTTTAAATTATATATATTTAGTACTAATAGTTTATTTATTTATAAAAATTACTTTTATATATTAAATATATAAAAGGTTATTAATAGTTTTTTAATTATAAGCTAGATTAGTAAGCTATTATATAATCTATTTAATTTAAACTATAGTATAAGTTATAATTATTCTATATTTTAAATAAAAATTTAAATATTCCTTTATTTAAAAAAAATATATATATATATAAAAGTACCTTAAAGTTCTATACTAAGCTACTAATATTCGCTTAATCTATTTTAAATAAAAGTTAATAAAAACCTATTTTTTTTTAGTTAAATATAACGAAACTAGCTATTTTAAGTTATAGACTAGATCCTATATATAATATTTAATAAGTTACTAGTAAATTTAAAATATTTACTAAGTAAAGACTTAGAGATTTTTACTTTTTTCTAAATAAAGTTTTATTTAAATATTTTTAATAAACCTTTAATAAAGCCTTTTAATTAAAAAAACTTAAAAAAAAAAATTTTTTTTAAAAAAAAAATAACTTTATAGCTATATATTTTTTTAATCTTTATATTTAGTATATTATAAATATATATAGCTATAAAGTTATTTTTTTTTATAAATTTAGCACTAGCAGCGCAGCGCGCGCAGCGCGCGTAGAGCGTATTTTATATAATTTATACTTTATATATAATTTATATATTTTATATATTTTATATATTTTATATAGTATCTATATATTATATAAAGTATATAAAATATATAAATTTTTTTTTTAGTTTTTTTACACCTAGTATACGCCGTATATATATATAGCTAGCGCCTTGCGCGCAGGGGTATAAAATATATAAATTAAGTGCCTATAAGGTAAAAAGTTTTCCTAATATAACCTAGCTTTAAGTATAGGTTATACCCCCCTATTTACTAGCTTATAATAGTCTAAATAGTAATTCCTAGTTATTTAGGCTTTTAAATACCTTTTTACGCTATTTTTTACTATTCTAGCTTATTAATAATTATATCTAGAATTTCTAGCCTAACTTACGCCTATCTACTTACTTTAAAGCTATAGACTTTACCTAACCCTCTAGATCTTAGTAACTTAGTATATCTAGCCTAAGTAGGCCCTTTTTTACGCTACTATAGTCTAGTACGTCTCTACCTTAAAGTAGATTTACTTTAAAGCCTTTAATAATCTAAACCGCTTTCTCTATACAACTTTGCGCTAATACTCCTACATCTATCCTTTAATCCTATTATTATATATCCAGCACCGCACTATGCGTTACGCTTTTTTCTCTTTATACTAATAGCCCCGCAGCGTAATTCTACTCCCGCTAAAAATAATAGGCGCCAACCTATAACAAGACCTTAGTAGAGGACCCCTATCGTAAAGTCTACACTACGCGCTAGCACTCTAAGTAGCGCGCGACTGCAACACATCTAGCTATCTCTTACCCTTCCTATACCTATATCTTAGTTAACTAACACTAAACGGAAGCGTCCGTAAAACTCTAAAGCTAAAGCTGAAGTCGACGGTCTAAAAAGTGTACGCCCTTCAAAACAGCTCTAAGAACTCCCTCCTTCCAGACACAAGCTTATTTAGGATAAAGTTAAAGCCAAGCAAGAACCCCCTCCTTCCGGGCACCCGCTCTCTAAGAAGAACCTACAAACATTAAGAATATTAAACGGGGAAGACATAGATCCCGCAGCTAACAATACTCCAGCTCTCAAACAGACTTCGTCACGGCGATCCATAGCCCTATCAGACGCGGGGACAGAACGAACCCAACGCTCGTCTAACACCACCACCGTGTACCGGCACAAGAATCTTGCGGCTATCAAGATCCACATGCATACTAAGCCACCTAACTATATCCAAACCGCTATCAACCGTATTATCAAGGCCGAAGTCTCCAAGGAGCGCCAATCTGAACTCCGCGTTATAGCCTAAGAACTCCGCGACGGCTGCCTCAAAAATGTCAAGGCTTAGGCTGGCGAGGATGACTTTATTGATCCACTCCACACTGCCCTCAAGGCTTTGGGTCTCAAGAACCTCTGTACCCACGAAAAGGCCGACTAGCGAGGTGAGCTGAAGCCAGTGGCCCCCCAGCAGTCGCATTTCAGTTCGAGTTTCATGTCCAGTGTCCAGCAACTAGAGGTTGACGACGTCCCCAGTCAAATCCTTACCAAAAGTCAGCCTCGTATACCTATAGTGCACTAAAGCAGGTGCCGCATCGCACCAATCACACACCTGCATCCGCCTTGGCACGAAGGATCGCACTGGACGCCTTGGTTGCATCGCGTCAGGCAGCAGCATTTGTGTCTTCAAAAGTGTCTGAAATGGGCTGAAACAAGGAATAAGCAAGCGAAAGGGCAACGTATCTTCATTTGACTGCATCCCTACTCGCTGTTCTTATCAACCGCCATTGCCCCTCAGCACAACTATCAAGTCCCACTCCACCTACCTAATACTCTCTCATTCAAGCAATACCGCAAAACAACCACCACCATGCCGCCCCCCTCCCATAACCACCCTCAACGCTCCAACTCTCCTACACAGCACCCCCTCTACAAACTCCGCCGCATAACCCTCATAACCGCCGTCCTAGGCATCGCCCTCTCCCTCTTCGCCATCGCCATCCTCAGCACATACGACGGCTCTCAAATCCCACCCTTCCTCCTCGCCATCGCCCTCCTCTTCGTCTCCCTCGTCGTCGTATTCATCGACCTGCACACCTATGCCTCGCGCCAGCAATCAGCAAGTCCTCACACCCAACCCCCCTCATCCCGTCAAAATCCGCAACATCGCACCAGTAGCAGTAACCACGTGGACGATCCTTCAACGAGAGCCACTGCCACCACTATATCGTCGTCTCCGTCGCCTCCGTCAACATGGCCGACGAAGGCCCTCCTAATCACGGACTTCGTTCTCGCACTGCTCCTCCTGTGGCTCTTTTGGGGCACCTTCGCGCTAGTCGTAAGCGGCGGGCGGCCTTGGAATTACTACAGCGGGGGCGCCGAGACCTTCGAAGCGTACGCCAATTTAGCGAACTTGGTCGCGAGCGTGTGCCATGGCGTTGCGTTCTGGAAGGAGGTTGTTGCGCGGAAGAGGGCGGCGTGGGAGCGGGAGAGGGGGGATGTGGAGGCGGGTTGGGTTTGTGCGGGGTGTGGTGGTGGACGGCCTGGTGAAGGAGTGGCGGATGGAGATGTAGAGGATGTGCATGATGGGAATGGAGAGGAGGAAGACGGAAAGGTGCATGGCTTTGGCGCCATGCGGTTTCCAAGGTGGGCGACGGGACTTGGTGGCAAGGGAATTGGAGATGCGAAGAGTGAGGCGGTGGTTGGTGGGGGGAATGAAGGCGGGAGTGGCGAGGCGGCGGCGGCGGAGCCGCTTTTGGGTACGCCGGATGAGAGTGGGACGGAGATCGAGGCGCCTTCTGCGTCTTCGGTGGGGTATGGGACGCTTGAGAGGAGCGTTGAAAGTGTGGGGAGTGTGCCTGAGACGGTGGTGAGGAAAAAGAACAAGGGGAAGAAGCGGTTGGTCGATGTGGAATAGGAGGTTAAGCAGAAGGATTAGTAACGGCAGAGTGGAGGAGAGGTGCTGTGAGGGCGCACAGTCATTTGAGAGCACCGGGCACTCCGAGAACATTCAACCCTTTTTGACAACTTACGGACCCTACAGACTGGAGCACGCACAGACGGTCGAAGATAGACGACAGTTTGAAAGTCAGCAGGCTATATCGATTTCATCCCCAACTGTTACGCCACGAGGCTACTCTACATTGCTCCTATAAATATCTCCGACCAAAGCGATGAGGAACGGTTCGGTCTGTAACAAAGTGTGGGAGAAACCAAGCACTTCATTAAAGTTTCGACGCAACATGTTTGCACTGTCCCCAGCACATCGCATCGGGTTTAGATTACTCTGTGATACCTCATTCCGTTCACGGGTACCAAGGATCCTCAGACGCCGGCTGAGCGATATATCGCTCCAGGGGAGTGCGTCCCTCTCCACTCTTATCGCCCTTTCCGTTGACTCCGTTTTGGTTGTTTCCCACGGTGCAAAGCGGAGAATTGTCTTGAAAACGAAGGTCAACATGCATCTCGGTGAAAGATTGAAGAGACATTACCTTTGCTGTCATGACCGCCAGATGCGTCCGAATTCTTGTAGTCTAGTCCTTGCCCTTGGCCTGAGATGGGTTGCTCAACCCAGGACCCAATGTACCCTAGGTCTTGTTCAATTCCTTGATTTGTAGGAGTGGAACTCTGCGCCATGATTGGTGTAGAAACGATGAAGGGTTATTCGAGTTTCTGTATGAGTAAAGCGGATGATATTTGAGGTTTGCTGTTGAGGGCATTCTGTCCATTTTTTATAGAACCTCGGATTGTACTTTTGGGTGTCACATAGTACCTGGGATTGTACTTTTGCGTGCAACATAGAACCTAGGATTGTACTTTTGGATGCCAAGCCACAGCAGGTACCGTAGAAACTCGACTATAAGGGACACGCTAGCGCTCTTAGCGACTAACTAAATAAGGCTTATATAGTTAGAGTGTTAAACGTTAAAAATCGTCCTAAGTAATAAAATTAATATTTCTCTATAACTATACTATAGATTTTAATTTTATAAATAAAATATGTTTCTTTAAGTAATTTTATATAGGCCTTTTTATTTTTATATTAATATATAATATAGTTATAGTTTTTAATAAGAAGTATTAACTTTAGTAGTTAATAAGTGTTTTCCCCTTTTACTATAAGGCCTACGTAATTATACTAATAAATACTAAAATAAGTATTAGTTACTAAAATTAATATTACTCTATAACTATATAATATTTTTTAAATCTATAAATAAAATATATTTTACTAGGTAAATTTATATAAAGGATTTTATTTTTATATTAATTTATAAAATTATTATATTTTTTAATAGGGGGTGTTAACCTAGGTAGTTACTTCTTTTTCTACTACTCTACCTAACACTATTTTTATATACTATAAACTATAGGCTAATATTATAAAAAGGTGTAAAAGTAGGTATAAAATTAGGTGTAAAACTACGCTATAAGTAGTAATAACCCTAATTTAATATATTTTTAAAGTATACTAGTTATAAGTAGTAGATTTTATTACCCTAGCTATAAAAGCTTAAAATATTACTTATACTAATATTAAAACGCTCTTACTCTATAAAATAAGTATAAAAGTAATTTACTAGTAAATTTACTAGTGTTTAGGCGTTTATAATATTTTATAAAGGCTTTTAGTTTTAATTTTATTAATATCTAATTATATTATCTTTTAGTAATAGTGTAACTAGCTCTACTTTTTTTAACCTTAAATATTTAGTAATTTTATAAGCTTTTAGTAGGTAAATTAATACGTTTTTTTTTATATTTTAATAATAATTAGTTTTATTTTTAGCTATATTATTATATAGAAAAAACTAAAGTTTTTTTATAAAAGTTACTTAGTTAATAGTAGTAAACTTTTTATCTATAATTAACTATACTATTTACTTTTATATTACTTTTAAAGTATCTTTTACTTTTATAAAGCTTTCCTAAAAAGGATTTACGTACTTTTTTATATATACTAATTTATCTTTACTACTATTAGGGTGCACTATAATTTTATACTAGATAAATAATTTTCTAATAAAATTAGTAGAAATTTAATCTTACGCCTACTCTACTAACTATAATATAATTAACTTTAACTTTAATAATTTTATACTTTTAATACTATATAATTGTTACGAAAGTGCTATAGGTAGGTTCTAATTCGGTTTAGTACAAGGATGCTAGGGAGCTATCTTTCGTGCAACAAATCTATTACTACTACGTACGTTACTTAGGTAGTTCTAGGTAGATTATAAGACGTTGTGTACTAGATAGAAGTAGTGTAGAGAAATAAAAAAAATATATAGGGGGAGTAGTCTGTGCGTTGGCACGGACTTAGACGCTAATTAGAAATAGGTTAGTACTAGGAATTAGCTGTGTAGCTATTAGTTGCGTACGTAATAGGTTTAATTTAGGAGCGTTTTAGGTTAGGAAAAGATAACTAAGTGTAATAAATATAGTAAAAGTTAGTTATTTTATTATATTAGGTTTAGGGGAAGATACTATAATAGTACCCCCCTCCTTTAAGATATAGTTAGTTATTAGGTTAAGTTAGGTATTAAGTTGTCTTTATCTAGGAACGGGTTTAATTCGGACGGGTATTAGGCGTAGAATTAGGTTACTATAGTATTCTTTTATAGAGATTTAGCTAGCTCTTATAATAATTTATTATAGCTAGCCTAGTAGGTTAGGTATTTATATTAATATTATTATTTATTATAGCGGATTTTCTTAATACTAATAATAACGTATTCTAGTTCGTTATTAATTATAACGGGATTAGGTAGTAGGTTCTACTAGCTAGGCAGATAATTAGATTTAGGTGCGGCTAGTTAGAGTAGAGACATATAAAAAATAGGGTATATCTTTATGCTATTAGGTAAGTAGAGTTAATAAGCGTAGGAAGAAACTTTCTATACTACTTTAAAGGGGTCTACGTTCTTTTAGTCTAGCTTCTTTAACTATTAGTTAGTTTAAATATTTTAGGTATTAAGCTAAACTTAGTCTTCTATTACGTACGCAGGAGTAGATATTTAGTTATAGTTTACGTGTTTTTGTTAAAGGGCTTACGCCTAAAGTATCTCTTTATAGATATATTTAGTTAGGTTTTAAATCTTATCTACTAGCTTATTGGCGTCTACTACTTATAGGGCTTTATAATAGGGTTAGGCTGTATTTAAAGGTAGTTTAAATCCTATTTATAGATATTAGCTAGACGTAGCTAGGAATAGAGAAACTTAAGTTAATTTAGATATTATGTTATTTGCTTTAAACTAGGCTGTAGGTAACTAGGCTACCTAGTTATTCTGCTAGTAATTCGTAAACGTATAGAGTACTTATTCTATCTATACGTTTGCGATTTTAGTTTAACTATCTATTTTTAGATAGAAAGCGGTAGAAAGTTAGATATTAATCTTTAGTTACTTATAGAGTTTATCTTAGAAGGTAGATATGAATTGTTTTTCTCTATTAGACACTATTATTTTAGGTAGTTTATAATAGACCTAAACGTATTAGTAGAATAATAGGGCTGTTACGGGCGCTGTTATTAAGGTATAGGGTATTAGGTATTAGTATTTAGTTAGTTTATTTACAACTACTATAATATTTATGTAGCTTTTAGACTTAGGTAAGTTAATAATAAAGTCTATAGAGATATCTTTCTAGGCTTAGTTAGGAATTAGGAGCAGTTTTAATAAACTATAGTACTTTTTACGGGAGGCTTTAGCTTTATAATAGGTGTGGTAGTAGGCTATAAATTAGTAAACAGTCTTAAATATACGTGGCTAATAGTACTTACGTTAAAGAATGTCTAAAGTTTTACCTCTACTTAGGTATCTACCTATTAGAGAATTATATATAAGTTAGAGTAGTTTTATTCTTAGTTTATCTAAATTAGGAATTACTAATTAGTCTTAGTAGTAGAGTCTACCGTTTTGGTTTTTATAGTTACTTAGTGTAATTAGTTTTAAGTAATAAGTACTGTTTTAGAGTAGTACTAGTGTTAACTAAATAAACTTATTATCTAGGTACTTATTATTAATTATCTACGTAATTGTTTAGTTAGTTTTATTTAGATTTAGTTCTATAAATAGTCTGGGTTGTAACAGGGTCTAGTTTTAAGCTTGTTGGGCTTCTTCCTGCGCAGGTATATCCTAGGACCTATAGGTTAGTGCGTTAGGCTTTTTTCTATTTTTACTAAGTTGGTACGTTATTATAAAGTTAAATTATAATAAGTATTTAAACTAATAAGCCTATTAGTAGCTTAGTTGTTTAGTTATAGCGAAGTACTAAAGGTTCTTATAGTTATTTAGGACTTAGATTAGAAACGCGGTACCTTTAAGTTTAGGTCTCTACTATTTAAAATATTGCATAATAGTAAGTAGTTCTTTATTATAGATTTTATAGTTACCCTTAGTAAGACTTATACGTTTAGAGAAGTAGGTAATAGGGCGAGTAATTCTATTAGAGTTAGTCTAGGATAGTACGCCTACTATAACGTAATTAGAAGCGTTAGCTTCTATAAGAATTAGGAGGTTAGGGTTAAAGTATTAGAGGATTAGGGCTTTAGTAAAGGCGCGCTTTAGTAGATTAAAAGAGTATCTATAGGTAGAGTTAAAGTTAAATCAGACGTCTTTCTTAGTAAGGTTCACTATAAGGCTTACTAATTTAGAGAAGTTATTAATAAATTATTAGTAGAAATTCAAAAACCTAATAAAGGCGCGTACATCCTTTACGTTCTATAGGTATTCCTAATTTATAACTACCTAGACCTTTTTAGGGTCTATTTAGATACTATTTATAAATATTATATACCTAAGGTACGTAACTTTAGACTTATAGAACTCGTATTTATTAACGTCTAGTTGTAATCTAGCTTCCTCTATTACTTTTAGTACTAGCCTTACGTACTTTTTATATTTATATAAGTTATTACTATATATTAAGATATTATTAATATAAGCGGTATAGAATATATCTAAGTATAGACGTAAGGCGTTATTTATATAGTGCTAAAACGTGCTTAGGGCGTTTGCTAATCTAAAAGGCATAACTAGGTACTTAAATAGGCTGTATTAGGTCCGGAACATAGTAAGCTACTTATTACCTTTAGCTATTTAAAGCTTATTAAAGGTGGTAATAATGTTGAGTTTTATATAAAACTTAGCCTTACTTAGTCTGTTAAGGGTTTCTTATAGTAAAGAAATTAGGTATTAGTTCTTTATAGTTAGGGCGTTTAGTCTATAGTAATTAACGTAGAATTAGAGACTACCTTCTAGCTTTTTTATAAAAAGTATAGGCGAGGCGATAGAGGATAAGCTAGCTTATATAAACCCTTTCTTTAGGTTCTTATTAAGGTACTTTTAGAATACTTTTAGCTTATTTAAGGATATTCTATATAGTAGTCTATAACTTAGTTGTTTTCTAGGTTTAAGTTTAATCTAGTAGTTGTACGGGCGTTAGATTAGGAGTTTATTAGCTTTAGATTAGGAGAAGATGTATAATAAGTTATAGTACTTAGCGGGTATCTTTATTTTTAGGTTAGTATACGATTTAGGCGTAAGAGCTTTATTAATATTAGTAATTAAGATAGTAAGGATCTTATAGTTAGGTTAATAAGCTAACATTAAAAATAGGGCGGAACTAATATAGTTAATATCTATAGGTGGTTTATTAAGAGACAGGGGTAGTTTAGATTAGATTTATACTTTAGTTAGAGTTCCTATATTAAAGTTAGGGATAGATTAGGTTTAGGTTTTATATAGGTGTTTATGTAGGTAGATGGCCTAGTATTAAGAAGAGTTAAACTTTAGAACTTAGTTTTAGTAATTAAACGCGACTTAGTATTAATATAGCTACGGTTAGTTAAGTATTAAATTATATTATTTAGTGTTTATTACGTAGAGGTTAATCTTTTTAATATAGTATTAGTGTGTAAGTGTAATAGAGGTTTTATATAAAATAGAACCTTTTTTAAGTTGTTTTTTATTAAATCTAGTTAGGTATATTATTTAGTATAAAGGAGTTAGTTAGAGATTTAGCTTACGCGCTAGTTCTTAGTTAATATAACTAATACCGTTTACTCTAGAGTTAATTAGGGTATAAATTATTTTAGAAACACGTCCTTATTATAACAACACGGGCACGTTTACCTAATATTTCTAATTATTATTTAGAGAAGCGGTCTAGAGGTTAGCAGAAATCTAATATTAAATTAGTCCTAGAAAGTAACTTAACGCTAGGATAAGTCTTTTTATAAGCGCTTAGAGCTTTAGCTACGGCTTTTTCTTAAACGTTAAAAAGAGCTTTAGAAAAATAGTATTAATTTAGTACTATTTCGGCGGCAGGTTAAGGGTAAAATAGAACGGGCGTAGACGGGTATACTACCTGCTTTTACTTAGGGGAGTAGGATAGAATAGTTTTAAGAAATATAGCTATGCTTTCTACACTTAAAGTAGAGGCCTTTTTTTTTATAATTTTTGCGTTTTTTAGAACTAATAGGAGCGTAGGATAAATTAATTTCTATAGCGTTAAGGTGTCTAGTTAAAGTAGGAGTAGTCTAGGGGCGGTATAGAAAGGTAATAATAAGGAGGAATCTTATATTATTATTATAAGTAGTAATTAAGTTAACGTAAGTATTTAGACTCTAAGGTAGGGCCTTACTAACTATTACTTAGTTTAGTTTAGGAGATAGAGAGTTGCGGAGGGAAGTAATTAAACTAATCTTATTTAGGCCTATATCAGCGGTATATTATCGGAATTTAGTAAAGTAAGCTATAAAACTTTTCTTTCCTTATTTAAGGGATGCAAGTTAGCTTAAAGTAGTTATTTCCTTATAAGGGTTACTATATGTGGCTTCTAAGAAAAAGATAAGTTAATCTATAGTATTAATTTCTTTATCTATTAAAGAGTTAACTAGTATAACTACGTTATAATTTAAGTAAAAGTGTATATATAGAAGATAAAAGCGTTTAGAGGGGTATTAGTTAGAGTTACCTTTAAGTTTATATTAAAGCTTTTAGAGAAACGTAGGCAGGTCTTTCTTTTTTCTATTAAAAGAGGGGGGGTTAGGGAGTTTATTAGTTTTTACTCCTACTATTTTAGAGGGTAATTAAGTTGTAGATAGAGTCGTCTAGGAGGGAGATAAGCCACTCCTAGACTTTAGGGTGTTTTCTAAGACTGGAGGATCTTTAATATTAAAAGTCACCTTTTTTAGATAAAAGATAGACTATTTAACTATTACTAGCTTAGAGCGTAGAGTAGTTATTTTATTATAGTATTAAGCTTCTTATTAGGCGAGGGTTTATTATAATAATTTAATATGTGTTGCAGTGCTAGCTTTAATTATAGCTAGTTTAGAAAGGATTAATTATAGCGGGTTAGATTCGGTAGCTATCCTTAGCTTAAAAGGGGACACAACGTAATGTTACGAAAGTACTATAGGTAGGTTCTAATTCGGTTTAGTATAAGGATACTAGGGAGCTATCTCTCGTGCAACGAATCTATTACTACTACGTACGTTACTTAGGTGGTTCTAGGTAGATTATAAGACGTTATATACTAGATAGAAGTAGTGTAAAGAAATAAAAAAAATATATAAGGGGAGTAGTCTATACGTTAGTACAGACTTAGACGCTAATTAGAAATAGGTTAGTACTAGAAATTAGCCGTGTGGCTATTAGTTACGTACGTGATAGGTTTAATTTAGAAGCGTTTTAGGTTAAGGAAGAATAACTAAGCATAATAAATGTAGTAAAGGTTAGTTATTTTATTATGTTAGGTTTAGGGGAGGATACTATAACAATAATTATAAAAGCTTTTTAGTTTTATCTTTTATTAAATTTTTAAAGGCTTTATTTATATAGGTGTTAAGTAGTTATACTATAGAGGTGTAACCTATAGGCACTACGTATAGTATAATATTATAATTTACTATTACCCTACGCACCTTTTTTATTAGGTAGAAAGCAGCGCTATTAATTATAATAAATAGTAAATTAAGGCCCTTATTTACCTTATATTTTATAAGATTTTATTCTACCTAATTTATTATTAGGGTACTATTATTTTATACTTTATTATTAATTTATACGTTAGCGTTAATATCTATTTAGTTATAATACTCTTTAGTATTAATTAGCCTTTCTAGCTACCTATAAAATATTACTATTAGTTTTAATTTACTACTATATCTAGTAATAGCTAAAATAACTATTACCTACCTATTTTAGTAGCTAGACTTTATAAGCTTTATCTATATTATTTTTAAGCCTTTTTTATTATATATATAGCTATCTCTATATTAAAATAGGATTAGTATTTTATCTAAATTAATTATTACTAATAATTTAAACCTTTTTATAATTTTACTAGTAGGTAATTTACTACCCTCTAATATAATATTATTACGCTAAATAAATTAGAGGAAGTTATTTACCTTATTAGTAAGATTCTTTAGTAATTTCTATATCTATTTTATTACTGCGTAAAGTATAATATTATATTATTATCTAAAAGTTAGAAACTATTTTATTAAAAAGTTAAACTATTAATACGTTAATAATACTACTAATAAATAATAGCCTACTATAATTTACCTATAATAATTAATTAGGATACATTTTATTATATATTAAAAAAGCGTTATTTTTAAATTATCTTATTAATATAGGCTTTTTTTTTTTTTTACGCTCTTTAAATTTTAGAAAAAAGTATAATTTAATTTTAGGCTAACGCTTACAGCTTACTATAATATATTTAAAAAAGTAAATAGGCTACTCTTTAGTAATTTATATATACTTTTTCTAGAAATAATTAATAGTTAATTTACTAATTTTAAATATAGTAGTAGTTTCCTTTATAGTAGAAAGGTAAAGGTAGTCTTTCTATTATAGCCCTTCTAGAACTACTTAATATAAAACCTAGTAGTTTTCTACTTAGTTATTTTTATCCCTTATTTATGCTATAACTATTATTTTAAATTTTTTTAAATATTTATTACGTTTTTTAATACTAGGTTTATATTTATTAAGCTTTATATCTTCTTTTTTTTATTATTCTAGCTTTATTTATAGGGTAGGCTTTTCTAGTAGCTATATAGATAGGTTTATTATATAAGAGATAACTAATAGTTTTAAATTAATAATAAACAACTATTACGTAATATAATAAACTTAGATATAAAATTAGAAACTTATAGAACGCGATAAGATAAATTAATTAAGCTAAAAATTTTAAAAAAATATTAAGTTTTAATAAAAATATAGTAGGTAGAATATATAGTAGCCTATTTCTTAGGAGAACTTTAATCTCCTATTAAACCTCTTTATATAGGCTATATAGCCTTTTTAGTAGCTTTAAAAAATATATAAAAGTAATAACTAATAGCTCTCTACGCCTTTTTAACTTTTTTTTTTTATACCTTTTCTAGAGCGCCTATTATAAGCCTATACTTTCTTTTATAGCCTATATAATTATTCTACTTTTACTAGCGTTACTTAAGCTTTATAACTATTACTCTATATATATTAATATTAAAGCCCTATTTTTTAAGCTTCTTATAGTCCTTCTACTTTAACTACTTTTTATATTATTTAGAGCTATTAGTAAAAGAAATCCTATAATTCTATAGTAATTTTAGGTCTATAGTTATCCTATATAATAGCTTATATACGTAACTAGCTTTAAACACCTAGGCGTTATTAAAATTACTAGTAATAACTCTTTATATTAGCTCTAACCTAAAATATATAAAAGCTTTATAGATACTTATAAATAATAGAGACGCTTACTACTATAACTAGCGTACTTAATTACCTAATTAAGAAGTTTATAAGGTCTCTAGACTAATAAAATTACTTTATTTATTAACCTAAGCTAAATAACTATTTTATAATAATCCTATAATTTAAACCTAATAATATATTAGATACCTAAAGTATTAAAATTAATAGTAAACGCCTAATAAAAAATTACTATAAAGTATTTTAATACTTAGTAGCTTACGAATAATTAGATTAACTATATATAGTTACCCTGCCCCACTAGCTAAGAGCGCTAGCGTGTCCCTTATGGTCGAGTTTCTATAGTAGTTCAGGAGCACGGACATGGGGAGAATAAAAGTACGCACAGCCTTAACCACACGGATTGCAAAAATACAAAAAGCATGTTCGCCGCCAAGGCTCGCCCTTGTTTCAAAATGCAGCGAATAGAGCTTCTGGAAATCAGGATCAATTTATCTCTCTAAGTGCTACATGTCATTCTCCGTTTCGCCGTCCAGCCTCTTTTCTTCCGCCTCTTTCAGAAGAGCTACAATGTGACTATGGTTATTCAACTCTGCAAGCTCTATAGCGAATTGGAAGCCCATTTTACGCCGCAGATTACCTTTCGCTCCAGCATTCAGAAGGAACTGGACCGTGTCCAAACGCCCATGCTCAGCCGCACCTTCGATGGCATATCGGCCCTCGAGAACTGAAGGCTCTTCATTGACCCGGGCGCCTTTTTCGAGGAGAAGAGCGACCAATGTGACATTCCCGGATATAGCAGCGCCCTGTAGAGCTGTGATTCCCCCGTAGACTGCCGGTTTTGCACTGACTTCAGCCATATTTGTGAGTAGAAATTCTACAAGCTCTTTGTTTCCTGTGGATGCGGCGGCCTGGAGTGCCGTCCGACCAAATCGTGGTGCCGGGCGTGCATTAATATCGGCCCCATGACAGAGTAGCATTTTCACCTGTTTGATGTGTCCGCGTTCCGCTGCAAGCTGAATTGGTGTCCTGGGTTGCGGCCCTTTCCCATTGGGCAGGACTTCAGGGTCAACCCACATATGTTCAAGGTTCACATTGTAGTGAGGCTCTAGGCAACGGGCTAGGAGATTATCCTCGCCTTTACTAATCATGTGATGCAACACCGAACTTGCTTTCCCCCAAGGCCGATTGATGGGAGCACCAGCATCCAGAAGTCGGTGGCATATTGCACGCCTTTGCTTTTCTTCGCCATACCACCAAGTCCAGACTGCTTCAAGAGCCGTCAGCCCATTTACGAATGCAGGCGGAGCAGAGACGTTAGCGCCACGATCTAGTAGTAGTTCTGCCGCTTTACAATCCCACTCTGAATCGAGAGCTGCTTGCAGTGCGGTACGTCCACCATTCAGATAGGCTGGTGCATTTATGTCCGCGTTGTATGAGAGGAGAAGTTCAATCATTTCTGGGTTTCCAGAGCGGGCGGCAGCTTGAATTGGAGTCCACCCTAAGTCCGATGTGTTGACATCTACTCCACGCGCTAGCAGATAGATTACTGATTCTATCTCGAATGCTTCGGCTGCTTCGACCAAGGCTCCGTTGCATTGATGATCTAGGTTTGCCTGGCATTCCACGAATAGTGATAAGAGGTGGCAAGAATCTTCGCTTTTGACGACTTTTCGGAGAATCCCAGGCACGTCAACCCTAGCGCCTAGGTTTATCAAGAGCTGGCAAATCTCATACCGTTTTTCTGTATCTATGGCACTCTCGAGTGGCCTCGTGTGTAAGGTATCACCGTCTGGACTTACTCCAGATTGGAGCAGTGTCACTACGGCTTCTAAATTTTCTCGAACGATTGATTCGTGAAGTGCCTGCTCCAGTAGGTGTGTTGTAATTCCTTCTTGGTAACGGCTCTTGTAGGCATCCAGCGAGTGGATACCTTCTGTTGCGGCAAAGATCAAGTCTCCGAGATTGAAACCGACGTCGCCCACGCTTTTTTTGAGCAGATTGTACATATTCCTGTCTTCCAAGGAGGTCCACTCCAGAAGATCCATGTACCCCACTTTACATGAGATGCTTGCATGATGTTCCAGGAGCATGGCCACAATTTCCTTCCGTTTCCAACAGACCGCTGCCGCGAGTGCAGTCCACGTTGCCGGACTGGTGCGATTGTAATGCGTGATTGCGTCGACGTCCGCGCCACATTCAAGTAAGAAACGAACATGACGAGCTGTTCCACTCCATGCAGCGTAGTAGAGCGGAGTCTCGCGGTCCAATTCGGAGTTCACTGATACTCCCTTGTCGATAATTCTTTTGGCCAGGTCGAAACGATTCTTAATTAAAGCAAAGCGCAATAGCATAGATCCAGTCTTCTCATAGTAGAGTTTGGGGTCAGCTCGGTCAAGAATCTGCTTCGTAAGCTCGGGGTCGTCTATCCAGTTCGTTTCGTCCGTAAGTCTGTCCAACACAACGCCGCGTCTTAGAAGCGCTTGTGCAAGTTCAAAGTTCCGAATTCGAATAGTCGACTTCAGAATCTTTACAGAAAAGATCTCGATAGTAGGAGTCTTGACCTCAACAAATAGCACTAGCTGTTCAGTGAAATGCTGATCAATGGCCCACTTCAGGAAGGTATCGGTTCGGACGTTGTCTAGGATGTTGTTAGATAAGAAATAAGCCACTAGCCCAAAAAGATACCAGAGCCCGGAAGAAGGGATCGACCGTGAATTTAGGAAATAACCCAGTTGTTTGGAAAGCGCGTTTGGCTCTTTCTGCGGCACAATATCCTCTAGTTTTGATACAACCTGGGGGAAATCTACACCGAGTTGGTTTCCCGCTACGG
Organism: Periconia macrospinosa; assembly: GCA_003073855.1. Taxonomy (NCBI): domain Eukaryota; kingdom Fungi; phylum Ascomycota; class Dothideomycetes; order Pleosporales; family Periconiaceae; genus Periconia; species Periconia macrospinosa. Next base: position 41,490 of record KZ805382.1, read on the forward strand.
AACTGAGCAGATTTGTAAGGGCCTCTCGACCGGCGTCCATGGCGAGGCCATTGAATGTGCTTGTTGTTGCGAACGGAGAACGTTCTCGCACAGAATGTGCCTGCAGAGGAATGTGTGCTAATTATGTGATCAGTGTTTGGACATGGCTATAGACAGGAGACGAGACACACCTCGTTGCTCAAGAAGGCTCTGAACTTGGAAGATTGGCAAGTTGGCCATCCACTGTTGGACCCTGCGATGTATGACGAAACTAAATGTAGGGGAGGGGCTTCCATCTCGTCCCGTTTCTCTGGGAGACGCCTGTGCCACCAGCGCAAAGTCTTCGATGCCAGTTTCAAAAAACTTGAATGGAGCGAAAAAAGCTATGGTAAGATTGTTAGCTCTTGAACCAAAACGCGTTTCGATGCCCTACGGATGCCACGTTACCTTCGAGCTCTGAGGGAGATTGAGATGCTGGACTGGTCAATGTCCAGTCAGCAGCATCAAAGTTGCGTTGTATATCAGCTTCAAGCTGCAATTCCGGATCCGGCGTGGAAGGTAACCTGAAGCTATGTTCGGTTGTGGAGTGAAGGACGGTTATATCCTGGATCTCAACGGCTTCCTCGACCTCCGAAGGGATATCAGGCTGATCGGCAATCGGTTCAGGTGTCAATGCTGGTGGGGTCCGCACGGATATCCTTTTTGGGCATGGGTTTGGCATCCCTTCGACTGATTAGTAGACTAAGCGAGAATATGATGCAAGAATTCTCACCATTTGAGTCTACTTCGGAATACGCTCGTTTGCCGTAGCGAGCCGTCGCGCGATCAACGCGATCTGCGCTCTGCAGGGTGTCCTTGAGGTATACATGAGACTGCTTGCCGGCTGCGGATCGACGTTGCAACTCTAGATCAATCCATTTCCATTCTTTTTCCGTCAGATACTTTTCATTCCCGAACCTGTATTTGTACTGTCTCTCTCTGCGAATATGGGTATGCTCAGCCTGATGCTACAATTCCATGTTCGCAGGAGCCGTAACGTACGTTGCTGCGAAATTGTGCTCCGCTTCCATGAAAGCCGCCACCTCGGTGAAGGTTTTCTTTTTGAGGAGCTCTCGTATTTCATCGGCATGCTTGTCCCAGTCAGCTTGCGTGTGCGCCCTTGAAGGCATCCTGTTTCCCGACAGGGAACCCGGAGGTCGATGGTTGAATGACTGCGTACGATCGTCGGGCACAAGCCACAGAAACAAAATCAGCTGGAAAGCCCGAGTGTGTACGATCCCATGGAAGAATTACGCCTTTTGAACTTTTGGGCGCGGCTGAAACACATGGTCTGTGCTTGGCTTCGAGTTGTCTTTTTGACTGATTGGTTGTACTTTTGTTCGTACTTTTGGTCGATTGGCTGACGGTCTAAGCACTTGCGGTGAAATCCGCCCGCATGGTGTCGTGTTCAGTTGCCTCGTTTCCTCGCCTCATTTCCCGGTTGCTTGCCAGAGTAGATGGCAGACATGCGGACTTCTCGCTGCAGCCTACTTTTTTGCTTTTAAAAATTTTCGACAGTACAGCCTCCAGCAGTTCTGTAGTGTTATGCATAGACTGCCTACGACCGTTAGGAATATAAACTAATTTCTACTACCTAAATAGGACTTAAATACTACCTAGCGTATTACTTATTACAGTTTTAGCCGTACTATTAAACGTAGAGGGAATAACTAAGATCTAGCTATATTTATTAGTAATTTAGATAAACATTAAGAGTGCATTTAAAAAGTAAGATATAGGTAATAGACTATACTACTTTCTTATATCTCTATAAGGCGTTAAATACATAAATAGTAGTTTAAAAAAGTAAGGTTTAGGCAATAAGAAATAGATAGTTAATAGAGGTGGCTTAGCTAAAGGCAGCAGCCTTAGCTAAAATATAGCAACACGTGACTAGGAAAGTATAGCTAAGTGTTAAGTTCCTAATTTTAGACCTACTGCTCATAGAGGAAATCAGGCACAATCACGCTGGCTCGCGTTAGCTTAGGGGTTGCTTAGCCACTATATAGAGGGGGGCCTGATTCTAGTTACATAAGTATGGAAATATTAATACGTTTATATTAAAAAGCTATATACATTCTGCCGCTATTTTCGGCGGCATATGCCACCCTTTTCGTAGGGTATTGTTGTTGGTGGTGAGTCTGTACAGTGCAAAGTTAGTGTATATCCAGGATTTATCTAGAGCGATTACTTCAATGTATCATTGGACGTTGCACAGCCGCTTTTGTCGTTGCAAATTCTTGTGATTAAGGTGTAGAACATGGCCAAACCCATGTTCGAAATTGGTTGGTTGATACACTTGTGTTGAGTAAGTAAGATTACGTTTAGCTTAACTTCATCTGACTTCAGCCCAGCCTTGCATCACTGCTCAAGCTCTAGGATACTCATTCTTGCTCCGGCACTAATTCTGGGACTCATCCCTTACTATATGATTCGCCATATCATGCCTAAATGTTGTTAAGTTTTACGCGGACTCCGGTAACTTATGGGACCGATAGTAAATTATTGATTTGATTTTCGCGTTCAACTTATATTTAGCCCCTCTTAGATAAATGCGGTAAGAGTAGAACTGCGTCTATCCTGATATATTGGGAAGTTCTTGGTTTGTGTCTAATATCAGAAGAAATAGGCAAGACGGCACGAAGGTTCGACGATAGGTAACGATGGAAGATAGAATTGAAATAGAATATTGTATTAAAAGAGATAATAAAAAATAGGTAACGCGTCGTACTACCGCTCTGGTAGTAGGAGGTTCCTTTCTATTAAGAGTTCTTGAAATCCCCTCGTTGTTTTCCATCAGATCTAGGCATACAAAGCAAGAGAGGTAGTTCATTCACTGCGCAGAGCCTCCAAAATATCCTCTGAATCATGACATCATTCTTCAAATTATCATCACACCACCCATACATCTTGAAATGGCTAAAAGAAAGGAGTAAGATACTCCCCGACGTATCCGATTTTACCAGATATACGATCAGTCCAAAAATTGGTGCTCTTTTGCTTCTCTTTGCCGTCGAAAGGGCATTAACATTCCTCCAAGCACTGGTCGCTTTTAGCTCAACCAACGAGATATACTAGGATCTCCTGCAAAACGAAGAACTCGAAAGCTTAGTACATATCTTAGGCAACGTCGCCGTATCAGTTCTCCTGATCTCAATAGGTTACTTGAACCCAAAAACCCGCTTCATTTCCTCCCATATGAAGAACAGGCCGAAGCCTTTCCAGTTAAACCCAAAACTTCACAACAGAATCTCTCCAAACGTCTTGGAGCAAGGCATTTCAAAAAGCCTTATTCAAAGACAATATCCAGTATAAATAAGCAAAAACGTATAGCTTATGCACAAGCTCACCAGTATAAAACAGTCAAAGGATTTTGGGGATGGATTTACTTCACAGATGAAGCTCATTTCAACTCACGAGAGCTCTGTGATAAGCAAGAGTATGAACTACGTGTTCCTAACTCATAATCAAGGCTCGAAAACCTTCAGGAAGTTGGTGGTTCTCAACTAAATGTCACTGTTCATGTCGCTGCTGGAATTTCATATCATAGCAAAGGAATCTTTGAATTTTATAATAATCCAGCTGAACCAACACTAATAGGATCTATAAGCCTGGCCGTCCACGCATATCAAGTGTTAGAACTCAAGAGGAACATATGGCTGCTATACAGAACTAGAAAGCATCAGATTCAATGGAGATAGAATCAAACCTAAAGGCAATTCAATAACCCAAAAGTTCTATACCAAGTATGTTCTACCGAAGCATATTGATCATATCAAACACCTTGAGCAAAAATACAGTCGAAATGTACTCTTTCAGGAAGACAATGATGGCTCTCATAGAACCAGTTCTTTTAACAATCCTCCAACACAACTAAAATGTGAGAGATCAATCAAATTACTATTCCATCCAGCTCAATCACTAGATCTCAATCCTCAGGAATCAATTTGGCAGATCATTAAAGCCCGTTTACGTGGTGAACACTAGGCTACAGTTGCTGAGTTCAAAGAGGCTATTTTATGTGAATGGAAGCATATAACGCTTGCAGAGATTCAAAAACGTATATCAGAGATACGATGGCGATGCAACCAAGTTATTAAGCTAGATGGAAAGCGTATTAGAAGTAAGTTATAGTAGTAAATAGAGAAATGATATGATTTTCAATAGATATTGGGCCCCCGCGCAGTGAATAAACTACCCCCCTTGAAGGAACACGTCAGGCTGTAAGGCCGCCACTCTTACTCTGTCAAGCACCGGCACGATTTCACCACCACAATGCGATAGTACATATCCTACTCTTCCAATCTCAGTCATATCTGTTTACCAGACGATTTATCGCTCGAAAAATATAAGAGTAAAAGTTTTGTCTTCTGAGTTGGTGACCTTTCCTCCCCTATTTAATAGTTATAAGCTCCCTTTTAGCTAAAGCCAAAAGAGCCTTCCATTCTCCTTCCAATTCGCATAACTCAGCGTGCCCGACACGCCGAAACACTACATCCACAACCTCTTCTACTGCTAAGAATATTCCAGACCCTCCGTACATTGCATTGCCAAGGTATAACAGTCTGCATTTATCTAGTTCTGGTCTTACGTTCTCAAAATCTAACCGGATGCTATTCCGGCCTCCCCCCGCACGCCAAGGCCAACACTCAAATGTTATTGCTAAGTCCGATGCTCGTAGGATCCGCGCCTCGAGGGTAATGTATGCCTCTTTTAATTGTCCGAATGGTGAGTCCTGGGACTCGGGTTCCACCCTGCTGCTAACTAATTTGGCGTCGGGATTTCTAATCTCCTCAACACTAACCGGGTACGGTGCAGTAATCCACGACCAGCTTGGTGAACCGATGCGTTTGGTGCAATCTATACTTTCGAATAGTCTTGGTGATCCGCCGAGCCGCCACGTAGGGTTGGAACGGAGCCAACACAGGTGCCGGACAACTGTTTTCTGCCAAAGGCCAGCGAGGTAGACATCGTTCCACGCCATGGCAAGCTCAGCAGCTATACCAGCCAGGGCCGGCAGGCGATCCTCGAAGAAAGTTATATCTCTTTCGCTATACTCATGGATGATTCGAGTCCATATATGATCTTGAGTGACTGTCAAGTAGTACTCCCTGCTCTCTTCGGTTTTCCTCTGCGTGAGATTCTCATCCACCAAACCAAAAACAGATACGGGTAAGTCGAGACATTCGAACGTGAAGCCCACGTGTGTCTGGAGCACAGATTGGAATCCGGATTCTAGACACTTGAAATTCATTTGACACGAATCGAATACAAGAGCACGGGGTGACAAGAGAAGCTCTTGGAAAGTCCAGGCCCTCTGAAAGATAGGCTCGTCGGAGGAAAATATTTTATGGGAATCCTCCAATCTGAGGTAAACTGTCCCAGTTGTAGAGCTGTCAACAAAGAAGGGAAGTTGCGCCGTGGGATCTTCAGACCGCCCATTCGATAGGAAGCCATCTTTCACTGTTTCTGCACTGGCTACCACGATCGTAATAGTTGAATTTCTGTATATCGAACCCATGTTGGCGATTTGGTCGGACTTGTCGCTCTCGTTGTCTTGGATGATACACAGAGCGTCGACCCAAAGGTAACGAATCCCAATTTTTCGACATACCTCTACGGCATCCAATATCGTTTGTGGCAGGCTATTGGGTAAGCCGAGCATGTGGTTGCGGAAATTTGAAGTAGTGGTTGTGAGCTGTTGTACGCCGCTACCCCAACAGTAACTCAGGGCTGCATATTGCGCTATCTCGCTTTCCAAGGACTGGTGAAGCCGAACTGGCGAGTTGTTGGTTCCAACGTCAAGTACTCTTCGAGGCAACCTGGGAGTACAACGCTGACGACAAGATGAATGTTTATCGAAGCAGTTGTCAAGGCATCGGCGGATCTCACCGACGGCCCTAGAGCTTAACTCTTTGGACTCCCGTCTGCCTGGCACGAAACGAGAAGCAGAATCAGCTATATAATGATTAGCATCACTATTTGAAGTAGTTCCATGATTTCAACTTGCCCTCGGATGTTACTAGATAGAATATTTCACTCTTCGTAATCCCAATCTTCACTCTCTAATCTGTACCATATTGCTGAGCAGAGCTCACAGCCCATGCCTGCGCTCTTCTGGATTTCGTACCAATTCAAGTGCACATAACCGCCATCGCTGAGTAGCGCACTAAGTCCTAGGCGTGTACCAGTCATGGCTACGCACGTTTGGCAGCATTGGTGACTCTCCCTGGGGAATTCTGGCCGAAAGGTATCGTTTGTCTGCGCAAGCCAGCCTGGGTGTCCTCCAGGAAATGGGAGGCTGTTTCCGCCATCGCTGGCTTCGTTCCCGTCATCGCTCGCGTTATCGTCGCTACAGAAACTTTTCTCGAGAGGACCGCTTGGATCTACGCAGGTCAGAATAGCTTCCGAATCACCAGCTGGGTCGTTCTCACTGTTGTCACTCCCTAAATTATCGCGACTAAGGGCAGTAGATTCCGGAACCACTACGGCTCGCTCAGCCCGAGCAGCCTTTGTGCGGCTATATGGCTCCTTGCAATTGTCGCTGCTTGAGAATTTGCGTTTCATTGCCTTTGACCCTAGAAGTTGGTCTTAGATCGTCCACAGATATAACTGCTAAGGTTGAAGTTGAGAAAGATGACAGAAAAAGAATTCCACGTCATGAACTCATCTTCCTGGTTTGATCTATCTGTTTCTATGCGGCGAGGCCTCAGCCTCCCTGTAAGTTTTGTGAGGCGGTCCGCCAATCATGACTGGGATATTTCCACGGATCGCCAAAAAGGATTGGTATTCAGCGACCATTGAGTAAATCGTGGCGTCCGGTTAGCATAGCGCCTGATCAAAGCAATTCTCCTTTCAAAAATCAATACTGACAAAAAGCCGAGTCCTGATAAGTTTTGTGTTAAATTGGGCATCGTGTCCGACAGCTTGTCCGACAGCTTCTCTGCTTTGCCTCTATATGATTGTTGATTTATGTTTTAGTCCCCTTAATCGGCCTGAATCGATTTATTATTCGGCCCTAATTCTTGACGATTTAAGCAAGCGTCCCTTGGGTTATCTGATTCAAGCGGATGTCCGAAGTCTTAGAATACCTAGGTACAGTAGAGGGTAGCCGAATCCGGTAGACAACCAGATCTAAAAAGTATCCCAATAATTCGGGGACCTCATTACCATGCAGGGCGAATCTGTTTCACCTAATTCAGATCATTGCTGCTCAAGATCCGCTCAGCCTCTGCTCAGCCTCTGCTCAGCCACTGCTCAGCCACTGCGTATGGGGGGCCTGATTTGGGTCTTGTTGCATGATCAGGTTTTGATATTAAAGTGTGACATGGATTATAGACTCTTAGAGAAAAAGATGACTGAGGTAAGGCAATAATACTACATCTCACTAAGTGTAGTATTTAAAAGATCGGTGACAACTCCGTCGTTTTCAGCGGCATATGCCACCTTTTCTGTGGGGTATCGTCGTCGGTGGTGGGTCTGTATACTGCAGCAGGTGTCTATCCAAGCGTACTCGTATCCTTGCGAGAGTGCAAGCTTGCAAAACCCCTTGACTTTGGCAAAGCCTTCTTTTCTTTCGGCGCTGCCGTTTATCACATCTTGAAAAGTGGCTTCATCTTCACCCCTAAATTAATCAGTATAAAAATCCTCGCAAATCGCGGACAACCAGTACCATGTATGTGACAGAATGGCGTATCGTGGAGGATTCACACCAAACTCTTTCATCTCAAGTGTCGTTGTATTGAGTAAGCGCATGCTTGGTATTAGACAAGTTGCTGATAAATCACTGACACTAACAGGGTGGGCTTCTGACGACTTGGTAATGTATTGTTGCTTTGTCGACCCCCATGCGAAGGGAGCGTCAGCCAAGTTGGCAGCCTAGAATTCCATCAGGCTGACTCAGCCGATCATTGGAAGCGACATCCTTGATGTGTAGATACTGTAGGAGTAAGAAAACCACCCCTCAAATAAGTTAATGGAGCATTTTTAGGCCTAGGAGAGGGGTACGAATTCTTGGTTGAGTTTTGACCTCGAAGCTGTTAATGATCAAAGTCTTCGCTGGGAAGAGCTAAGAACATTTTTACTTGTTAAAAAGAAACCTGTCTCTTAGTAGACATAGGAAGTTGCACTTAAGCACGACAGGTGGTATACACTGTTTTTCTATTACTCTGCGTAAGACAGCTAGTCCTTATTATAACATACTTAAAGAATTTATATTATATTTTAGAATGCTATAACTAATTACATAGCAATAAAAATATCGTATCTTAAGGTTACATGGCATGTTACGTGGTATGATCCCTTTTTTCTTAAGTGCAGTTTTCACTGTCTTCTGAGAGCCTGTTATACATGTAGTCCAGTTAAAATCATGAGTATTTTAAAGGTTTAGGAATGAACTAAAGTTGAGTATAATGTATTGGCTCTAAACACCCCCTCAGCATCTGTTTTTTTCTCTTTTCTTCATTTCTTGTCCACTTTTCTTTCTTGTATATGCCTCAAAGAAATGAAAATCAATTGCACATTTATACGCTCTCGCACCTGAGGAACCCAGATGCAAGGCCGCCAATTCAATAGAAAAATAGACTATTATTATTATGTTTTGTGAAATATGGTTCAAATCTTACAGGGTAGAATATCAGGATTTCCAATACTACCGAAAAAACGCACCTATTGATATCTATTCAGAGGTGGTCCGGACATTGACGTCGTGTTTGGAGTTGTATATACGCGAGAGCAAGGTTCAGTAACATTGAATTCTTTGCACAAACTAAAAAAATGGAAGAGATTGGAAAATCAAGAATCCCTCCGTGTGGAACGCGCCTGTATAGAATGATGTGTGACGCCATGATGGCGCTCTCAAATCTATGACGGACTCATCGGAGCAATCTCGGCTTAACCAAATGCGGTAGGTAACTAGGCTTCAGGTATTTGCCCCTCCTTCGCGCGTCTCCTTACCTTTACATCAACATCGAATAATGGCGACAGCTACCATTGAGAGGAACCAGCTCATCTTCTGGGAGCGTTTTTCCCCTGTTCGAGTTATCTGAGTGTTTACTGCACCCTTCGCCCCGTACGAGCCTCCTATCAGCCACCCACCAAAGTTGACCCAACGGCGCCCCAGTGAAGGCAAAGGCTGTAGATTGCTCCAATTGAGCCGTAAAGATGTCGCAAACCAAAGCCTCTCAACTCAAAATGCCCCCAAACTTCCAGCTCGAGCTAGCCCGACTCGACTTCGATGTTCCTTTTCGCGCCTCGCAGTCATATATCCATCACACATGGGCCCGCACCTTTCACTCGCGCCCGGAGTTATATCTTCGTCCACAAAGCGTCGCAGAGATACAGCAGATAGTTACCCTCGCTCGGCGCATGCGTCGCCGCGTTGTCACGGTCGGAAGTGGTCATTCACCCTCAGACCTCACCTGCAGCTCGGCGTGGATGGTAAATCTGGATGATTTTGGCCAGGTGTTGAGTGTAGATAGAGCGAGAAAGACGCTAACTGTGCAAGCCGGTATACGTATGCATAATTTGAATCTGGCTGCGAAAGAGCATGGGCTCACCATGCCTTCTCTTGGATCTATTGACGATCAGTCCATTGCCGGTGCCATCGCAACAGCCACGCACGGCTCTTCTATCGTACACGGTCTCCTTTCCGACTCGATTCGAAGCCTGCGTATCGTATTAGGAAATGGCCAAGCAGTGAAGTGCTCCCCGTCTCAATCGCCAGACCTATTCCGTGCTGCGCTCGTATCTCTCGGTGCGCTGGGCATCATAGTCGAAGTCGAGTTTGAAATGGCCGAGGAGCGCAATATCGAATGGAAACAGACCATACTACCCATCGACGATGTGCTTTCCCTCTGGGATAAAGATCTATGGACATCGCATGAGTTTGTCCGGGTGTGGTGGATGCCATATATGCGTCGGGCTATCGTTTGGAAGGCGGAGAAAACATCCAAGGCACATGTCCCGCCCCAGTATAACTGGTACGGTGGCAGTGTTGGATACCACACGTATCATATCTTACTCTGGATATCGCAATACGTTCCGCGATTTTTACCTTGGGTCGAGTGGTTCGTATTTGGGATGCAATACGGCTTCAGGGACGGTTCGGTAATTTCTGCCGTCGAGGAACAGCGTACTGGATTGCTCATGAACTGCCTTTATTCTCAGTTTGTGAACGAGTGGAGCATACCCCTTTCGAAAGGACCGGAGGCTTTGACACGTCTCACTAACTGGCTCCACGGTGATGAAAGATCCTCTAATCTTCCATTCAGTACCAAAGGGCTCTACGTTCACTCACCCATCGAGGTCCGCATTGCCAACACTGTAGGAAAAGACCCACGTCCGTATCTCGACACTTCGTATCCGGATGAACCATCGCTATATCTAAATGCCACCCTCTACCGCCCATACAATCAAGACCCTCCTTGCCGCGAGCGCTACTATGAAGCGTTTGAACATCTAATGAAAGAATACAATGGTCGACCACACTGGGCTAAAAACTTCCAGTCAGTCGATAACGACTACCTCTCCAAGGCATACGGTTCCAACCTTGACGAGTTCCTTCGGGTACGCAACGAAGTCGATCCTGAGGGTATGTTCCTAGGCGCTTGGCATCGACGAACTATTCTACCATCTAAAACCGAACTGTCTACTTTCCCTCTTGAAGAGAAAGAAGTTATCAGGAGAGAGCGTAAAACCGGCGGTGTTGACTGGATTGGTGAACAGGCTCGGTGGTACGATGGCGGTGTCGATGTCTTCGAGAAGGGAAGCGAGAGCGGTGAAAGCTTTGATCTGATGGCTGGTGCCGAGGCTGAAGCGAGCGTTCTGCTAGAGAGTTTGAGGGACGAGGATATGATGGAAGAAGTAGAGAAGAGGAAAAGGGAGAACACTGAAGAGTTTGTGACGGGAACCAACGTATTCAATAAGATGTAGTCCAAAGAGCTAGTTAAAGAACAGAATAGGCCACAGTGGGCTATAGACCTTTCTGCCTCTAGTGCATTAACCTATAGCCGTTAAGGTTCGCTCAACTATAAGCCTCCATTGTATATATTGCGTACTGCAATCTTTATAGCGAGTCTTTGAGAATCCAATTTTAGAAGAGTTGCGACTTTGCGTATTCGATATTAGATAAATACATCTTTTACATGTCAGACACCTGGCTCTCTCTAGAATACCTGTAGTATTTACATCTCACTGCGACTTCTCTACACCTTAGAAATAATAAAACAACGATCCGATAAACAAGGAAAAAAAATATGACACCCCAAGTGCCCATCCAACGCCGTCTTCCCCCCTCTTTTTCCCACCTCACCTCCCTTATCCTCAAACCCAAATGCAATACCCAATCCCACTCACAATAAGAAACACCCAAAACGCGATCAACCTCCAAATCAACCTCTCAAGCCGTTCCTCCATCTCATCTGGATTAAAATCGAACCAGCCCGTGCGCGGCGGGCCGATGGGGCACGTGTCGATACCCATGGCTTCGAGCTCGCGCAAGTGGAATACATCGAAAGGTTCGTCGGGGCCGGTGTCGTCGAGGGTGAACGGGGAGGGTTGGGGCAGGGGAGCTGTCTTGGGTGACAGTCTGGGGGAGATTGACATTGTTTTGGGTTTCGTTTGTTTGGAGGAGGTTTGATTAAGGAGGGGTTTGGTTTGGCTGGGTTTGAGACTGAATAGTCGACTGATTAAAGCAGGGTTTAGTAACAGATCAGAGGAGACGAAAGTGATACTTTAGTGAGATCGGTTGAGTGAGATTTGGGGTGCGGTTTTCTGCGTTTTGGTAGGATCGTAGTGTTTGTTTTGATGAGCGCGTTGTGGATGATATCAATGGTATCTTCTTGAGTTTGCTGGGATGACGCAGATTTGAATTGATGTGTCGGGATGGATATGTTACTATATCGTGCTTGTCGATCTTTCAGTGTGAGATGACGATCGGAAGGATGGGGCTTCACATGATATTTATACTTGCGGAAGCTTGCTGAAACCACAGCCTCGCGTTGGAACCATGGCTCTGGTTCTCCTATATCGGCCACTCATCATCATCGAGAAAGAAATTTCGGATGGCCTAGTCGGGTGATGTGTCTTCCGCGGTAGAGATAGTCGGTAGACAGCGATGTAGAAGTCGCTTGGCCTGGGGATAATAGGTCACAATCATCTGCTACATGCTGAACAGGCCCACATATCTGAAAAAATTGGTGTCCAACTACCTCTTCTGTCTCATGAATTTGTCACGCGAGCACTGAATTGATTATCTCTATTTTGGCTTGCTGTGCGAGCTGTGAAAGCGCGATCTGGTTGAATCTCGTCATCGAATATGAAGTTGTAGCCTAAAGACCCATCTAGATTATCGTGGGTACTCTAGAGCAGCGAACCGCCCGATTTTGACACTCTCGGATGCTGTCATTCAGTTGCTTCGGGTCCGTGGAAGCAGTGTGTTGTGTTCGAGGATCAGGAACAGCAACGATAATTTCTAGAAAGCCTCGTCACATTTGCCCACAAAAAAGCCTACAGTCGTGATACAATCCTAGACGTGGTCAATGGAAGCTGGGAAGTACGGGGAAAGAATTGAAATAGAGGAAGAGGGTGGCTTCCACGTGGTTTTCTATTATCTTGCATATGACGCAGGAACATCGGCACCTATCCTTCAGCCTTGTTCAGCGATGTACTCCCCGGGTTCCCAACAAGATGGGTTCAGTTCGTAGATTCTTGTGATTTTGATTATAAGCTTAGGGATAAGTTGACTGGGCATCGCATCTTGAAATCTTCCAACCGTCAATGCTGGATAGACGGATTGTAAGAAAATGATGCATGGCTAGTAGTAGAGCAGAAACGGGAAAGCAAAAATGTGTAGGAATCTCAGTTGGTTTCCCAGTAGTGCAGAGGCATTAAAACAATATCTAGCGCGAAAATTCTCAGGAATATGTTTGCCTTGAGAATGGCGCGTAGGAAGTTTCATAAACATGCTTAAAAGCCGAGGTTAAGTATATTGAACACCAAAAGAATGCGTGCGCCGACCCATGCATCCTTGACGAAGTGGTTTTCGTACTACGAGAATTGCAGTCGCCGGGGAAAATCCAGTCAAACTCGGAGAAGGATAACAATTAACGGAGTTTCCGATGTCGTCCTACTTGGACTGCGGCACGTGTGCGGGTACATTTATGTATGACGCTGATTCTCGTAAATGTAGACATTGAAGTGTAGAGCAGAGATGACGTGGCACATGAAGTCACAGAAACCATACCTCAGGATTTCCAAAAAGAAGATATCCATTCCACGATGGGGGCGAGGGGGAAGCCGAAGGAGGAGTAGCATCACGTGACAGCGGGTGGTGAAACGCCAAGAAGTCAGACAAGGGAGCCAGCACACACGTCGGGGCTCCTCACAACATTGAGCTTCGTGATTCACGGGGATTCGGGACGCGCGCCATTTATTGAAGCATGAGAGCGCTTGCGACTCATCTTAGGTTTTGTGCTTTTTCTCGCCCTTGAGGCTGTTCCCCAGCTACAGCTTGTTCCGCCAGTCTCGAGTCTTACCAACCTTCACCACCACTCGTCACCACTACCAGAGTCGGGACTCTGGTAGGCATCACCCCACCCACATTCGCCGCTGGACGCGCCTTAGGCTTCACCGCTTCCCCAAGGCACAGCGATTCAAATCGATTGCGTCTTTCATCAACCGACCCCGCAGCCTGTTTTGAGAAGCAGTCGCAGCCCCCTCCCACTATGTCGACAGTTGCGACTACGCGACCTTCACCGGCGCTCCGCCAGCGCCGCGAATCCCAACGCCCGAACGTCGCAAAAGTCGCGCCACGGATAAACACTATGGACAGTATGGCGCCAAAGGAGGAAGCGAAGCGCTTTGTCTACACGCAGCAGGACATCTTGGCCAAGTTCAAGGGCTGCCCGCCGTCGCTGCGCGTGTACCTGCACCAAAATCACTTCCGTCTGAATGACTCTCAAGAGACCCTGTCATACGCGTCGCCCATGCGCGAGCTCCTTCAGCACCTCAAGGAGAAAACGGTCCCCCACAATATGCTCGAAGAGCTCTATGCTCTCAATGTCCCATTTTATGACAACTGTCTCATCGTCGAGGTCCACGATCTCCGGCCCGCTGGCGTCAAAGCCAAAGATGACAATGCTAAATCGGGTGACAACAATGGCATGACGCCATTTTCTATTCATAACTACCATGAATATATTACTCCCTCGCCCAATGTTCCCTATCCGACTCCCAAATCGACCCCAAAGCCCAATCAGACCGATCCCGCAACCAAGCAAGAGAAGGATGTGGGCAAGGAAAACATGCCGGCGCCTGGCCAGCCTGCCTCTCAGAAGCAGCCGGGCAAGACGAGGATCTACACCGTTGTATTGTTTCCAACCTCATTAACGCATTACACCGATATACAAATACTCGCGGCTACCGCGACATCAGAAGCAGCGCTCAATCGAAGGAATCAGGTTGCAGGTCGAGCCGGCAACCCACAGACTCCACTGACGGCCGTTCCTCCGACACCAGGATTGTCCTCTGGCCGTAGTCCGAAACGCCAGAAAATGGTCATAGATGACAGCAATGTCCACGAGTTCGAAGCCGCCATCTTGAACGCGCAATGTCCGAAGCTATACCTTGAACCGACAAAAAGCCTGGGAGAGTCAGTCGCGTTGATTGAGACCATGTCACACCCCAACAACCAACATCCCGCGCCAGAGCGCAAGACTCGGAAGAGAACGACTGCAGAACTGGCGGCGGATGAGGCTGAAGCTGCTGATATACAGCGCTTCATGCTTGCGGGCGACGAAGGACAGGCTGGCAAGACAGCTGCTGCTTCTGGCGATGACAGCCAGCATGCGGCACGCGCAGGAGCAAATCAACAGACTTTCTCGCGCTTCAAGACCCTGGCTACCATCAAGATGAATATCGAGGAGACAGAGCGGAGGAAGAAAGAGGAGGAGGCACGACAGGCACAGGCCAAGAGGCAAGCTCAACTGGAGGCGGAGGCACAAAAACGCCGAGAAGAGACAAACCGACAAGCCGAGCAGAACGCTCAGAACGCTCAAAACGCCGCGATGATGCGCACTCAACAACAGCAGCAGCAACAGCAGCAGCAACAACAATTGGCCATGCAGCAGGCGGCCCAGTCCTCGCAGGCACAAGCCCAAGCCCAGGCACAGGCACAGGCCCAAGCACAGGCACAGGCACAAGCGCATGCCCACGCTCAAGCTCAGCAGATGGCAACTCAAACACCTCTTTCCGCGACCCAGCCTCAATTTTCCTCACCTGTTCCCCGCCAGCCTACGCCCATGGCAAATGCAGGGTCCCCTCTTGTTGGAGCGCACGTGACACACCCCGTGGGCGGTACCCCAATGGTTGCTACCTCGTCCAACCACGGTGCAGGCAGTCCAGCAAGACCACCTTCTGTCATCTCACAGCATAATGCGATGGCACGAAGCGCCAGCCAGCAGCAGAACGGCATGAGTCGCACTGGAACTCCGCAGATGGTGCAGAACACACCGGTCATGAACTCCGCCATGCCTGCCCGCAATGTTTCCTCTACACCCACTCCACGAATGAACCAAGGCAGTCCCACCGGCGCAATGCAGGGCAACACACCTATCATGATGCAGACACCTCAGTCTGGAAACGGCATGACGCCCGAGCAGATGCAAATGGCCCAAGCCCACCAGATACGCATGCGCCAAATGGCAGCGCAGACAGGCATGTCCCCTGGAGGCAACACCCTCCAGCAAATGGCTCTACAGCGGGCGCAGATGACGATCCAAGCAAACGGTGTACCTGCCGGGCAGAATCCTCAGCATTACAGGAATATGCTGGCTTCGCAGTTCATGCGAAGTTTGCAGACCCAGCAGATGGCCAACGCATCTCCCGGCATGGCGCAAGGTGGTGGCATGCCAAACGGTGGCCCTCCCAACGTTGCCAACATGTCTTTGAACCAGCTCCAAATGCAGCTTCGCCAACGCAGGCACCAGCTGGTCCAGCAGTATGGCCAGGGACAGATACCACCGCCAGCTGTCGCACAGCTGCGACAACTCGAAATGATCGTCCAGCAACGCGAAAGCCAGCAGCAGCAACAGCAGCAGCAGCAGCAGCACATGATGCAACAAGGAGGCCAGATGAACATGAACCAGGGCATGCAGCAGCAAATGGGCATGCAGGGCGGCAACCCGAACAACTCGAACCAAATGGCCCAGTATCAGCAGCTCATGCAAGCTCAACGTCAAAATCACCAACGTCAACAGCAGCTCCTCGCCCTCCGTCAACAACAAATGGCCCAGCAACAACAGCAGCAGCAAAACCCCAATCAAGCCGCCAACGGTATGAACCAAGCGATGATGAACAACATGAACGGCATGAACATCAACATGGGGAACATGCAGGGAATGAACATGGCCAATATGCAAGGCGGGGGTGGAGGCATGCAGGGAATGCAGGGCATGCAAAACATGAACATGAACATGGCCAACATGCAGGGCGTCAACATGAACAACCTGTCGGCGCAGCAGCAGCAACAGATGCGCGTGGCCATGATGAGGCAGGCGCAGATGAACCAGCAGATGGGACAACAGCAGGGACAGGGCGGCGATGGTGGCTTCAATTTCAGCGGAGTCTAGCCGTCTCCTACTGAGCCGTCTTCACCTCCGGAGCCATCCCTTCTAAAATAGTATTCCGTTGCTTAGCAACACGTCCCTCCTGAGCTGCGTAGAAACCCCTCTTATACCGCGGTTTGTCGATCCTTGCGGCCATTGGTATTCGTTTCTCTCTTCTTTTGTATGTTTCTATGTTTCACTGTTTACCCTTCGGGGAGGTGTCTTGGGGATGTTCTCTTTTTTGGAAAATGCATCGATTGACAGATACCCTACTGTGTGGACTGGGAAAATGAGCATATGGCGTTGGTTGGTTTACTATGCCTGCGTGTATTTCACCTCATTGCTGTGGAGTTTGCTTGGAGTCATATACCATACCATCCATTCATGGCGATATGCATCATGTTTATAGCTGTGGTGGGAAGATCGTCTCCCTTACTATCAATCATATTCTGAACTGGACATTGATGCTTTCTTTATGATGAATTGCATTTCGTGATACAAGTGTTCATTATTGTGTTTTCTTTTGCGAGATGCCGTGTCCGTGTCGAGCCGTGTGTCGGCGAATATATCAAGTACATCCATAAGTGATATCCGTACAATTTCGTCGCGTCTCCGTGACTTTTTAACGCACTGCTCATATGAGCAACTCAGCCGCACACGTCGACTTCAACTTCCACTCATGTTCCAAAAAGACTCATGCGAAATCCGGCGAGACCCCAATCGCACTTCCTCTCCACGCCATCTCGTCTCCAGCAAACAATCTATTTCTTGCCAGCGGAAGCAGCTTTGGCGAGGTCGGCCAGAGCCTCACGGCGCTTGAACTTTGCGTCGGCAATGACACCTATCCCGAAAAAATACACATGTCAGATTATATCCACTATCATCCATAAAAAGAACTTCGAGGGTGGGTAAAAGTAGACGAGAGCACATGGGACATACCGGCATCAGCATCGGAAGAGAAATTTCCAGACCAAGTGACAAACGTCTGGCCCTCGTGCTCACCGGAGGTGACGGGGTAAACGCGGATGGTGCTCACGACGGAGGTGTACGAGAGCGCGGGCTGCGACGAAATGACCGAGTACGTGATGTAGTGATCGATGCTCTTACATTCAAGATCAGCATACAATCCATCTAAGGGAAAAAAAAAACTCACCGAGTGCTCCTCCTGCTTCACATCCAGCACAGTCCCATCCTTGAACGTCCACTGCACGATATCCGTCTCGTCCGACGTGCCCTTGACGTGCTCGCTCTTGTCGAGCTTGCTCCAGAACTTGCTGAAGTCCTGCAGCTTGATGAGGTGCCAGACGGAGGAGAAGGGCGCGGCGATGACGGCAGACTCGCTGACTGAGGTGGACGTTGGGATGGCTGGCATTTTTGCGTGTGGTATTTATTATCGATCTCGTGCTTGATGGGGGTTGGGAATTGCTATTGTGGGAGTGGTGGTGGATGTTACTTTAGGTAGGTAGCTATGAGGTGATGCTTGTGAAAAGAATGTTTGCTTTATTGCGTCATGCGCAGGTAGCTAAGAGCTTGACCCCGCCCCCGCATTCCTTTCAATCCAGCCCAGCTCAAGTGCTTGCTTTTGAGGACCGCGATAGTTGTCAACCTATTGGTTCATGTTTACCTAGGTAGGTATCTAGACACTTCATACTTGAGATGAATGGGAAATTGGTGTTTTATTTCTAAGAGAGTGAGGGGTTGTTTATATGCGATTGCATTGTCTAAGGGTTGCATACCTAACGTAGACGTGTAGCGTAGCTCACGGGTATTTTACACGCACCACACCCCACCAGACGGATTGCACGCCATATCGAGAACTTTGAAGTAGGGAAATCAATGGCCACTGATGCATTATCTCTGGTCGAAAACGTGTCTCAATTCTTACGTTACAGAAGGACTTGCTTGCTTAATATGTAGTTCACGAATGTTCACTTGCAGCGACACACCTAGAGCACCCCCTCCTGCACGTGGGAGTCTATAAAAAGAGAAAAAAAAAAGAGGTGATAATTGCAGAGGGGTGACAGGCCGAGTGGTCACAGGCCGGGTAGATAGTGTACTAAGCGATATTTATAAATTAAATATAGTAGATAAAAGTTACAGAACTTTTAATTTATAAGGGCTGTTAGTCTTTTAAAACGTTACTACCTAGCGTTTTACCCCTCTATATAATGGGGTAACACGCCGGGAGGTCACATATCGGGTAACTAGTGTACCATACAGTCTACGCAAATCAGATGTAGTTACCGGACAACGCTTCAAGAACCTCTAACTCGTAAAACTTGTTAGTCCTCCCGATATGCAACATCCCGGCGTGTCACCCCTCTGGTACATTAAGACGTCATTCAATGTCAAAACTAGTATACATATGTCAAACTTTACTAAAAGATAGTACACATATGGGTGTTTTACAAGGAGGGGGTCTACTAAGAGTACACTGGGCATATGTATCATGATGTAATATTAATTTTTCACCCTTTTCTCTCTTTTCATATACTCCCACGTGCAGGAGGGGGTGGCCAGCTTTTCCTGAAAACCATAATAAATGGAAGCTGAGAAGATATACCAATAGCGTAGGTATCATGTGACCGTTAGTTATAGTGTCTCACTTGGGACACAGCCAGAGTAAGACAGCTTCTGGAATTTGTCCAATATTCCCGATTCATTGTATTTAAAAAACGATTATGGTTGGGCAAACAGGCTATGTATCCCTTTCCCTAAAACACCGGTGGAACATATTCTCCTTAGTTACTTAGGTGCGTCCGGATTCCTACAATCCAACCAAGGAAATTGGCTTCGTATCAGTTGAATAGCAACACAGGCAGATCAGATCCTCTCCCTTACATTTTGCCTCCCTTCCTTTTAGTGAACGGACGTGTTCGTCGTCGTGACGATGCGCTCAGTGCTCTCGCTGCCTCCACCTTCAAACTTCATATCAACGGTAGTCGTCTTGACTATTCCCTGATCTTTGGGCACGGACAACTCGATATCCCCTGGGCAGCCATGCTGGCTATAGCCTTTGCTGCGTCGGTTGCCACACGACTTGGAGTGCGTGGGATCATCCTTGTTTTCAGAGCGGCCCGATATTTCGACGCGATCACCTGGGAGAGAATCCAGTCTATGACTGCCTTGTACGTATTGCGATTGCGGGTATGACTTAGCGCCATCTCGTTGCGAAAGGACAGTAACCAGCTTGTTGAGGACGATGAACTCCAGCTTTAGCTTAACGCTGTAGACAAGAGGTTGGTATGTGATTTGGATGTTGAGATGGCCGGTATACACGGTTGTGATAAGACTGAGGTCGAGGAGGATCACGAGGGCATTGATAATAATGAGCTCCCGGACGACGGCCCGCGCCTCGCTGCCTCTCAAAGCGATAACCGATTTCAGGCCGTGGCCTACCTCCCATATGTAAAGACCAGAAATGATAGTCTCTTGCACGGCGATGACTACCAGCTGCAATCGCTCGAAGATGTGAAACCCAAGGACAAAACCATGCAGATTTTGATTCCAACCCAACCAAAGGATAACATCTGGGATCTGGATAAAGATGAAGCTGGCGATAATCATAACGAGGACCGCGCGGGTTTTCCTTCGATTAGAAACGATAAGATGCAGCCGGGAGTATAAGGCCGTTGACTGGCCCGTAACCATGCCCCACCAGCCGACGCCTAATAGGGTGGCCATCAGCATGTTAGGACCAATTTTATAAAGCCGAAACAGGTTGGAGATTGCTTCTAAAAAAGTGCCGACGACAGCAATGAGCATACTCCAGAAATATAGGCCGTTGTAGCGTTTGAAGGTGTAAAAGATGAGGAAGAATATCTCTGCGCAGTTGAGGCAGGCCATCGCGAACATGCCGGCGATGGTCATAGAGATGGCCAAGGGAGGGTCGGTGTGTTCTCCTTCGGCCATGTTGGTCGTAGGTTCGAAGAGAACTGGTAGAAAGACACTGAAAAGACTTGCGAAGAATGACACGGTAGGATGGGTCGAGATGATATAGCCTTTGGAGAGGTGGTGAAGGAGAGAGTTTGATATAGAGCAAGAAAGGGAGAAGGCCACTGGTTTATAGTACAAGAGTTGCTTCTTTCCGGTATGCATTGCCTTCAACGCTCCAGCCATATGGAATGATAACGTTCCTTATGGCTGCCAGTCAAATCTGGCACATTTCCGATTCAGTGGTTCCTGTGGTTGGTTAGCGCCCATAATTTGGATTTATAGGGCTTGCGGTAACGACTCTTACTAACTAATAGGGTTGAGCTCAGTGATGCCACCACCAAATTTTTTATTTTTTCTTTTCTTTTAAATAAGTCAATGCGACGTGGTTACGGCTACCTAGGCCGAACCATCCTCACGGGCGAATCCGTTTCCTGGGCAAAGCTATATGCAAGTAATATGCAAGCCAAGGCACAAAGCTACCTTCTAATCGCCGACCTCACCTGCGTCAGATGGAATTCCCTTTGCCCACACATGTCATGTCTGAATTGTACAGCAGGAGAGCCCACTCCTTAACGCACTATTCCCCGAAGTCCGAGGTGGGTCAATGAGGCCTTTGCTAATCGTGTTCCGCTGTCGTTACAATAGAGATCATCTAGTGCTGCGGTACCGGCTCACCGTTCCCCCGTTAGCTCCAACAATTCAAGGGTCTTATCAAGTTGAGCACAAACTCACCTCACTATAGACCCAGGTGCGCCACTAAGTTCAGAAGTCAGCAGTTTTCCACATAAATTCTGTCTAGCTCGTTTATTTCTCCCTTGTATGCATCCGCAATACGAGCACTAGAATTAAGAAACTCTCCTATGTGGTTTGACCTCGCTTTCCCGGTTAGGATCCCTATTGGCTCACTCTAGACGTTAACGTGAGTCAAACCGTTTTTGCTTACATAGATGGCGCTAGAACGCGCATCATCGTAAGTACATCATCTCAGGCACACGCATTTAACTATCCAAAGCCAAGGCCGTCTCGAACACCTCGGATTCAGCCGCGAAAGTTCCATAGCGTCAGGGGAATTTTACGAACGGCGTCAGAGAAGCGGTAGGCTCGCTTTATCAAAGAGCTTCTCCATCGCTATTCACAGAGCCCTTCAAGCCCGGCGATTAAGCAGCTTATTAAAGGTTGTGAGATAACTCTCAACTTAGCTGCTATACTGGTAAGGGAGAATACCGAGCACCAAGCTGCAAATCAAAGCCGGCAACACAAGCAGGATGTCCGTCGTAGGTATATCGCCCAGGGAGGAGCAAGGCTCAACTACACGCCAACACGCATTACGAACGCGCTCAAAGTGCTATACTATATCCAAGGTCATGATAGGCGCCGGTGTACTAGTAGCTGAAGAATCTACATGCATATCCCAATTTCTAGCTTAACCAATTGATTTTGTTGTTATGGCGCTATCGGCCAGAAGGTGCGATCAACATTGGTGGAGCGGGATGTGGTCATTACGAGCCCCCACGCGCCACAGTGATTGGAGTAGCGGAAGCAAGATCCTTGCCTATCAGAGCATGCGCTAATCAGCCCTAGGAATGGGGAAACAGTTTGGTATTGCGGACCACGTTCCGGTCCCGCTAACAAATCAGGTTGCGCTCACGAGTCGAGCCTCTATATTCAACTTTGATATAAGCATGACTCGATCCTAATGCGGAATTTGTCTCTAGATATACTTGTTGTTCGGGCTGGGCGTCGGCTAATCATCCGTTGACCTGCATACACCGAGGATAGCATCATGTCAGCAGCCGTTTGTATCTGCTTACGGCTCCTCGATCGAAATTTTCCCTTCTGCTACTGTCACCCTTTCCTTTAAGATATACCATGGATATGCTGCTTTCGCCTTGGATCGTCACCCTTGCAGGTGGAGGTTTCGTTATAGCGATGTACATACTTTATAGGGCTGCTCTGCCTCACCCATTGGCTGGTATGCCTTACAATAAGGACGCGGCCGCTAAGCTGTTTGGAGACGTACCAGAGATGATGAGATATGTGATGCACCAGAGACAAATCTTCGTAAGTTCCGTAATAGCGGCTATTATTCGTTTCGTGCCAGCTTATAAACAGCTAGTGCTGGCTTACTTCCTTGACAAAGCGACATCAGAGTCCCATTGTGCAAGTCTTCATCAAACCGATGTCTTTGCCGTGGGTCGTCCTGACAGATCCGCGCGAGAGTCAGGACATATTGCTTCGACGTACCAAAGAGTTCGATCGGAGTGCATTTTTCGGTGAGCTTGTTGGTGGTATTTTACCTGAACAGCACATTTCTTTTCTGTCTACAGATGCCCGTTTCAAGGACAACCGAAACCTCATCAACCACTTGATGGCGCCATCCTTCATTCGCGAGGTTAGTGGCCCAGCGATGTACGAATCAGTATGCACCCTGATGAAATTATGGCGTGCCAAATGTATACAAGCCGCCGGTCATCCTTTCTCCGCACATCACGATCTCACGTTTTGGGCATTGGATAGTATATTTGCATCATCATTTGGACTAGAGGAGGCGGATAGCAACACGGTGCGACGTCTCCATGCAGTTGAGCAAGGCCAGAACTTGAAGCAGAAACACCAGCAGCCGGAAGAGCCTATTTTATTCCCAGACGGCGAAGTACCTGCCATATTCCAAGCAGTGTTGACGCTATCCAACTCAGTCACAGATACGCAGTTATCGCCTGCGCCAGCGTTGACTTCGTGGATATTGCGAAAGTTTCCGTATATGCGCAAGGCTAAGGCGATCAAAGATGCCTGGCTACGTGAGCGAACGGAAGAAGCGATTGCGCTGCTTGAAAGTGATACGACCACACCTCACAGCGCATTGCATTCGGTGTTGATGCGCGAGCGCGAGGTAGCGGCGAAGGCTGGCCGACTCCCTGCTTACCGCAAACGTGCAATTGCCGACGAATTTTTCGGTTTCATGGTGGCAGGTCACGATACAACGGCAACAGCCGCAGCATGGGGAGTCAAATTTCTGGCTGATCATCCTGAAGCTCAAAATCAATTGAGGGACTCACTCCGAACCATGCTACCCACCGCTGTAGCTGAAAAACGCGCGCCTACGTATCTGGAGTTAGTAAAAACGCCTTTACCATATCTGGATGCCGTTGTGGAAGAGGTGCTTCGACATGCCAACACAATTGCGTTTGTCGTCCGCACTGCCCAAACTGATACGGCAGTTCTGGGCCGACACATTCCCAAGGGTACAGATGTTTTCCTCATGGCCAACGGTTCCGGATATCTGGAGCCTGCCCTCCCGGTAGAGGATGCAGAACGAAGCCCTGGTGCGCGCCGCGGCCATTCTACGAAAGGTGTGACTGGTGACTGGGATGATACCGATATACATCTTTTTAAGCCTGGGCGTTGGCTCCGCACCGATCCTTCGACTGGAGTAGAGTTATTTGATCCTATGGCTGGACCTAGCCTGGCTTTTGGTCTTGGGCCCCGTGCGTGCTTTGGCCGTCGTCTTGCCTTGCAGTCTTTGAGGGTTCATTTTGCTATGACTGTTTGGCACTTTTCTCTTCTGCAGGTGTCTCCTGATCTGAGTACTTACAAGGCCGTGCAGCGCTTTGCAAGAGAACCGACTCACTGTTATCTTCGCTTGGAATTGTTGAACTAGTAGGTTCTATAAGAGTTTTGCCATGGTGTTGATCTGCGAATTACCCAAGTTCTTATTTCCACACGCTGTTTACAATTTTATAAATCAATAATTCATGGCGGAGGCGAATTTGTAACGTGTGATGACAACGCATTTCAAGAACGAAGACTATGGTTTGAGTCGCGATATATGTGATTCGAAAGTGGAGTAGGTAGTCAAAAAGCCATACACTATCGTTCAAATACCGAATCTTCCTTAATTTCTGATGTATTCAGCGCACTGGTCCCCAGCTACCCGGCCAAAAACAACGCATTCAAGCAAAGATGAACCGCCCAATCTGTTTGCACCGTGGATCCCTCCAGTCACCTCTCCTACAGCCCACAAACCCTCTATCCATTCGCCTCTCTCATCGACCACTCTTGCCTTTTCGTCAATAACAACGCCACCCATTGTGAAATGAACGACTGGGGTTACTCGTCCCACATAAACCACTGATTCAGAAGTCGCTTCTTTCAAGTTCCAATTCGAGTGGTTTGTTCGCCCGAACTCGTCTTTCTGTTCGCCTGACACACTTCCGCAATACTTTTTGATGGTTTCCAAAGCACTTGATCCCAGCTTTGAGATAGTGGTCTTCTCCATTAGACGTTTAAAGATGTAAAAGTCAACGTGTGACTTAACAGCCTCGTATGTCCCTTCATCTAAAACCAGGTTTATGTCCCACTGCTTGGGTGAAATTTTTGTAGAAGTCAATGCGGTAATTGCATTAGTCACATTCTCTCGCGTATCCAACTCATTCACAAATCGCTTGCCGTCATGGAGCAAAATGCCACCTTCCCCTCTCAAGACTTCTGCTGCAAGAAACTTCAACGATAGATCAGGATGGACAGGATCAATTAATCCAGTAGGATGAACTTGCACCATTTCCATGTCAAGAAGTTGCGCGCCAATAGATGTGAGAAGAGGCTGGGCTCCGGGACGAGGATCGTTCGTAGATGGAAAACAGGATAGATCAGGACGATATTTTGCAAGAAGACCTTCTGCATCACCTCCAAATCCCCCTGCTGCGAATACGACCGGCCCAAATGCTTTTTGCATACTACCATCCTTGCACGTGAACTCTACGCCATCGATGCGAGAATGGTGTTTTAAGATTTTCGTCACCGTACACTCGGTTCTCAATCGGAAGAGTGATGAACTTTCCAAGCTTTTTCGAAGAGCGGATATAATGGCAAACCCGGGAGGTGTGTTTCCTTTGCCCCGGTGCGTTCTGGGCACTGAGTGACCGCCCAGAATAGCCACGTGGCTCAGATCTACATCTTTCTCGTGAACTAACCAATTGATTGCGCTCGCGCTCTGCCCAGTTAGCGCCTGGATGAGCTTCTGGCGGTGATTTGTAAAAGATTCCATTGCTCTGCCTGCGGATTTAGTCGTGTCGGCATAGAATTGTTCATCCGGAACAGGTTGGTACGGCGTTGGTGCTCCGTTTATCCCGGAAGAAGCTTTAATTGAGTTGCCGCCAGGTTTTGGACTGCGCTCTAGAAGAAGAACAGGAATGTCGTGAGCGATTATTTGATTAGCTGCCGAAAGTCCGGCAAGACCAGAGCCGACTACAATGGCTGTTTTAAGATGTTGTGCTGAATTCATTGTCGTGGTGTGGAAGCACAGATATGGTGAAAACAAGACAAGGATGATAAAGGTAGCAATGATAAAGCGCGGTGGTGCTTTCATCGTTTAAGATCATCCAATATAGGCCTCCCAGCTATTATCTAGAAATTTTTAAGGCGAACGGTGATGCGCGAATCCTGTCACGTTATTGTCACCTTTCGGGTGAGGTGAGTATCGGATCATCATCATCAATCCTTGCATATCGCTTCTACTCAATCGCGCTACCAACAAGAACAATTTCTTCCGCATCTCACCGTTGCATACATTTCAGCTTGATTATCGAACACAACTTGATATTTCCGTGGTCGTGGTAGCCAGTGATCATGGGCATTAGGTGGTATCATAATACTTTTTGCGAACGGAAAGGGTCATCTAATGGAAATCCGAACGCGGTCATGAATTTAAGAGAGTCTTTTTAGTAAGCTGACAAGATAACGGTTGATTTTCGAAGGTGGGCACATTTTTTATTTATGCATACCTGCTTTACCTAAAGCCCGCTAACATGGACAACTCTCCACAGAACCGTCTTCTCTTGTCAATTGATCAATTGATTCGTTCAATGAGCCTGAAATCCAATTGAATTAAGCTCAATTTGATATCTTGATATTGACTACGATAGGTCTGTGAGAGCAGTTGATTGATGCTATCGAAGAAACTAGCTAACCCGGGGGGAGGAGCCATATATATAGGCTCCCCAGGACCAAACGCAGTGAGTCACGTGCTGCCGCACGGTCACCCACAACCCATATCACGTGACAGGGCTCCTACTACCAACAACTACAACCACGCACCATCCACTGCGTACACGCTCCCGCTGACAAACGTGCTCTCTGGTCCCAACAGAAAGACAATCACATTCGCAACCTCCTCAGCTGTTCCTTGGCGTTGAAAGGAGGTTGGATCGTCAAAGGGAGCATCCTTTGGCCTGTTACTCTTGTCCCAGAACTTCTGCATCATAGGCGTGTAGATTGCTCCAGGCGCGACAGCATTTACACGTATCTCAGCTCCACCATTCTCTTTGGCGGCAGCTTTGGTAAGGCCAATAACGCCGTGTTTACTCGCATCGTATGCGCCATAGTTTGCCATGCCTGTTTGGCACTATCAGATAGAAATCATAGACGTTTGCGTCCTAGACGAACTTACCAACAGTCCCGTGTATCGATGAGACATTTACGATTGAACCTCCACGAGCTATATTTTTTAATTCTTCCCTGAGACAATACATGCAGCCCGTAAGATTGACCGCAATAATCCTGTTCCATTCTTCATCATCGAGCTCCGCTACTGGCTTCACTCCATGGTCTTTGCCAATGTACCCGGCGACATTCACTGCGCCATATAAATTGCCATATTTGTCTACTATCGTCTTAATCCACTCTTCCACCTGCATCTTGCTTGAGACGTCAAGATGAGTAACCAGAAATGGTCGGCCTTCGGCAGCAAAGTAGGATTCGGCTTCTTTCAAAGCTACGGGGTCGAGATCGCCGATGCAGACCGTCCCCCCACGTGCAGATAAAAGTTTCGCTGTCGCAAGTCCGATCCCACTGGCTCCGCCTGTAATCGCAAATACTTTATCGTTTAATGTCATGGTAAATTGATTGGGAAAGATTTCAAGGTACGTTAATGACGCAGGATTTAGAATTGAACATCGGGGAAGGAGATTATGCGACATATGTTGGTGTTTCGAGCGGCGCCATTAGCCGAGCTGGCTACCCACCATTGGTAGTTACACTGTGCCCGAACTACGCCACTTAGACCCTATTGATTGTTTCGGGGTGAACTATGCAATTCCGAGACCCTTTCTCCTCCATAGTCCAATTTTTCATCTGTGGAAAATACAGGTACGGTGAGGAAGTTTTAGAGAAAAAATATCATTTGTTCATAGAATTGTCTCATTATGCTACATAACTATCTTACCATTCATTAAAACCATTACCTCCGCACTTAGTGCGCATCATCTGGGCACGTTGAATTCGCGCGAACCCATCCGGTCAACCGATTCGCTATATCGCTTACGTAGCACGCGGTCGCACCGGCTTTCTCTGACAGATCACCACTAGTTGGTATATAGCCACTGTTGCAGAAGTTAGCGATATTCGATATTGCAATTTTGAGATGAGGTGACTGACCTATTATAACCTCGCATGGCTTTGTAAGGATTGCCATACGTGTTGAGATTGTCTACCAATCCCCACCCGTGCTCTGTTCCCTGCGTTCCGTCTTGAATCATCTGGAAAATGGAAAGACGGCTGTGTTTGGCATCGTATTCATGTCCGTTGTGAGATTGCATCAGGCCTGGATTTCTCGTACCGCCCGATGAAGTGGTTGATGGGTTCAACGGGCATCCATTGGTCTCTTGGATGACGGTGCCGAGGATAATGCGGTGATCCACAAGTGAGGCATTTGCTCGATCTTGGATTGCATCGTAGATGTCCTGGATCATTTCCGGGGTGTTGTTATCCCCGGTCCCGAGCCATCCACAGGAGAATTTGAATGTGTCCAGATTCTTCTCCCACATGTCTTTGAAAGTAACCCATTTCTAAAGGGGGAAGGTCAGTAAAGTCCGATGAAAACTGGTGGAGCGGTGTTTCTAACCTCTTTGGATGGAAAATTGGAAGCATTACCATGATAGTAGGTGTAGCTGTCTGTACCAGCACCAATTCCAATGCTTGTGTCGTTCACATTGTCTCGCGTACCACCACCCGACTCGAACGCCAGTGTGCTGTTCACTTGCGCAGTCGATGGTACGTACTTGAAATCATCTCGCTTTCGTGTCAAGGTGACCGCGAGTGCGATGGTAACAACTAGTACAATGGTAGAGATGACAGCCAATCCGATAATCATGCATTTACGTTTCCTCTGCCAAAGACCACAACAACATCCGCGGTTCTCGTGGTCACCATTCTCCTCCGCTCTGCCGTATTTGTAGAATTCGGCATCCTCATATGTCGGTGTCCTCCGAGTCCGGTCTTCGTACATATCTTTTTCGTTGCTTCTCTCACGGCGAGACCGGTGTTTTCGGTGTGGTGGTCGCGAGAGTCTGTTGTAGTCGTTCACAGACGCAGTTGGGAAGTTGTGCAAACTTGGACTTTTATCCGATGGTGAAAGTGGCATGACGACCGGGGAAAGCTTTTTAATGGGTTCCGGGATGCTGTCTCCAGAATCCGGTTTTTCGCTTCGATATTGGGATTCTCTGTGGCTTGCCTGAGGTGCCTCAACCGGCGGATTGCTTTTTGATCTGGATCGATATGGTTTCTTCCAGTCATTCGTCATGGCACGCCCCCCTTCTCTGGCTCGCCGGCGTTCAATCTTGAACCGTTTGTAACACCGACTGCATAGTCGTATGCTTTCTGGTCCTGGGCACAAACGCTCATGAGCCGCGATTTCCGGAGCATCGCACCTGCTGTTGTCGCATATTGCGCCATTGTGAGGGATCGAACGAGGCCCACTAATTCTTGCACTACGCCTTTTTTCGCGGGCATCCCGCGGTGGAGATCGAGAGACAGTAGGTTCAAGCCTTGTGGGGGAAGATGACGAAGTGTTGTACAAGTAGGGTGGTGGATCGGCAGAGTGAGATGATCGAGGATTGCGATAGTTACGAGTTGAGCGGGAGTATTCGTTTTCCATTGCAAAATAATTTTATGGTCACAGTTGTGGTTCATCAGAATATGAGACTGGCTGAAGTATCATTTCTAGTCTTCTTTCTACGTTTGTTTATCCATTGGTTATTGATGTTGAAACTGCGGGCTGGGAATGGCTGGTGTGAGTGGCTGGGGAAGCCTTGGCGCTAAGCACCCCAACATTTTACAGAGTTTTATGAGCTTGAAATGACGAACTAGTTCCCGGTTTTCTTTTTGCGCATTTCTTTTTCCCACTTCTTGTAAGAAGTCTAGGGGTTTCATCGATATTCTTGGCTAAGTGGCTGGCATACTCGGCGCTAATCTTTGAGCTCCCACCGTCCTCAACCACCAAGTAATTCATTTGGCTTGTTTTGGTTAGAGATTAAATTTTATTTGGAAATCTTTAATCCTTTGGTATAGTCATGTACAAGTTTAACTCGGAGGCCCTTTGCGACGGGAACAAAAACGACGCTGCGGCTTGGCTACGCGCAATTCATTTGTGGGCCGGGAAACAAGGAAGATCAAGAAATTTAATTGCCACCCAATAGTTTCCGACCTGCTATGAATAGACCTTTGACTACGTAATGAGTTTGAACGATCCGGAGAATATTCCTAGTTGCTTAGGACACCGTAGTTGTTGAGCTTTCTTTGCGAAACATTGCCTGTCAATAATTCGATCGCTATAGCGACGGATAACACATTTAGTCTTTAGTTTTACAGAGTTGTTGAGCAATTACCCCCGAATACTCCAACATTTACCACATGTGCACGTAGCCAATGACACCGTTGTGATGTATTGCCTTTTTCGATGAAACTAATAATTTGGTTACTATAGCAACGAAAAGCCAGGATTTCCTTGCCCATAGACCCAACACCCTTCAATTCCTCAATATCAAAATTGACGCTACAACAGATATCATACATATGTTGAACACATGTAGCCAAACCGTATCAACTTCGTCGTAGTGTATTAACAACAGATACGTATCGGCAACGCCCACCCAAATCCAGCACAGGAGAAAAATCCCAAGAGCTTTTAATTGGCCAGTGTATTTGAATGCCCATACGGCGAGTCCGGCGCTAAAGTTGCGGCCTCCTATGCCTGGGTAGAAAACAGCCATATCCCTGGAAACATCGATGACACCGAAGACACGGGCCATGTTCGCCGGGTAGAACACGCCGTAAAGGCCCGAGCCTATCAAGGCGATTCCAATAGCAGCCGTAGCAATATCGAGGGATCGCATTTTGGAGGACTTCGGTTGGGTTTCTGCAAGGGCGTATGGACCTGTGCTTGATTGTCGAGTTCCGCGTTCTTTCGGTTTGAAATGTAGACTCTTTAAGTGTTGTAGCCTGAGGAAATGATAGCGGAAGAAGCTAAGAATATTTTGCGTTCTTGAGTAGTGTGGTGAGGTATGAATAGTTGTCGGCACTACTCTTGTATTTATATCTTTCTCTGGAATACATGTTTCCTCCTGCAAGTAGACATGGCTGTTTTCCATGCTGGAGATAGCCTGCTTAAAGCCATCATGCGCAAGCCACTGAATTGCCATTGGCAGCACTTGAGAAGGTTGTCAGAAAACGCCCGGCATACTAAATCCGATCCATATGGGCTCTAGCTTTCGTTGTATGTCTTAGATCAGCTGCTCCGGGCGTCTTTCGGCTCCAAGTTTCCGGCCTACTCTTGGAAGGTGTGAAAGAAGAGTTGATTCCATAGGAGCACGGGGGGCTTCGAGAGTAACGCTGTCGAAGTCGGAGATAGTCGGAGATATCCCACCCACCAACTCTCCCGCATTCACTCGTATTCATCTAGGCGAACTCAGTATCTTCCGCGACATGATACAAGTCACAGCTGAAATCGACATTGGAACGATTACAAATCTGCTTAGTGGTGACCTTCTGCATGCAATCCTAGCTACCAAAATCTAATCGGGACAAGATTTGGTAAGGCAAAAGTTGGCAATCGCTCGATAATAACTGGATGTCCCTACTCTTGAGCAATTCGAAACCGCTTCGACTTTTTTCCCTTCGCTAAGCCCAAGCTAAACTTTGTAACGTTCACACCTGCAACTGTCCATTGCGCAGTTTCACTCCAGCGCTTTCCCTTTGCATCCTATCGGCCCATGTTCCCTTTAAGCCAAACAATTCTCCATGCTCTTATGGTCCACGCTTTTCCTTAAGTACTTGATTCGTATATTTCCCCTTCCAGCTATAATGATACCGATGTGTAGGTGGATGTGCATACGACATAAAATCTACAATCCCAAACAGTGATATTTGACTTCCCTTCTTGCGTCACCAGGTCCTCCTCAGGTGCTGTGGATTCTGATACAGCAAATGTGAATGTTCTGTCACGGGACTCGGTGCGTTGTTATTCCGGTCCGGATTTAATTTCAAGCATCAATGTCGCTCACACTGTCGTAACTCAATAGTTCAACTGGGTTCTCCTATTCTCCGCCAGTATTCCTATCTTGAAGCTTACACATTTAGTGACATTCAGTTGAGGTGTGCAAATAGGACCGAGGATAGTGGACAGTTGCGAGCTGACACTCGCCTCGGGATCTTTGGACCCCATCAATTATTTTCAAAGTTCTATACAATGCCCAACACCCATCGCTCAACGCAACGCGCACCCTTATCGTGCACATCATGCGCTTCTAGAAAGGTCAAATGCAACCGGACAATCCCTTGCCGTGCCTGTATAAGCCGTGGAAATGTGGCTAACTGTAAACGCGAGGTCGTGGTCGTCCGCGGTCGCGTTCGCACAGCCGATATCTCCGGTTCAGGTCCATCCATAGCGGAGTTGTTACTGGAGAATGCGCGTCTGGCCAAAATCGTGTCTCGCTCACCGGAGACAGATCTACCTATTACCCCAACCCTTGATTTGACCGAATATTATGAGAGGCGCCTTCACCAAGCAGTCGGCCACGTCCGGGAGTCTAGGACTGTTGCATCCCCTGCCGAAATCGCATTTCCGACGGAACATTGTAGCCGACAGTTTATTGAATTTGCCGAAAAATGGACTTCGTCGCCTTCTTTTTCCCCGAATTTCGCCAGAAGCACGATCAGTTTTGGTCTCAGGGTGCATCATTTTCCACGCATGATCCGCTATGGTTAGCAATCTACTTCGGGACACTCGCTTCGGCTTTGGCATTCATGAGCGACAAAGACTTTGCGCAAACCGATGCGCCTCGACGTTCGCGCACTGATCTGGCTCGGAATTGGTTCGACGCGGCGCTGTTCTACCTAGATCGAGGCGATTTTCTACAAGTGTCACACATTGATATTGTGCGTGCTATAGTGGTTATGGGTAGCGTGGCCTCGACCATAGGAGAAACCCATCGCCATGCCAATCTTTGGGTAATTGCCGTCCGTGTTGCGCAGCAACTTAATATTGGGTCGGACAACGCAAACCCCAGCGAGACATTGATTCAAAGAGAATCGCGGAGGCGACTTTGGTGGACGCTGGTGATTTGTGAATGGATGTGGATTCCCCTCCGTGTCCCATGCATCACCAATGTAGATTTCGACTGTCCACTCCCCGCAGCGGTCTCTGATTTCGAACTCCTAAATCGCTGCTCTTTACCGCAGGAAACACCTCGTCCTGTACAATACCACATCACCATGGCGCGTATAGCATGCGTGTATCATCAGCTTCATGCAAAGATCCGGTTACGCAGGTGGTCTCCGAGTGGCATAGCAAATTTTGTCATAGAAGCGGATGACGAGCTTGCGACGATCATTGAACAACTGCCACTTCATTTGCAATACGACGAAGAGGGCGCAACCCATGATCAACAGGAATTAGAGACTCATTATCCATGGATTGTCACACAAAAAACAAGTCTCGCTATGGTGCTTCTGTACTATCGCTTGGCAATCAATCGGGTCTTGCAAGGATATTGGCTGGAAGGTTCAATGAACTTTGCTCGTGCAAGATCAGTTTGCATATCCTCAGCTGTCGGCATGATTGATTCAGCGAACTCCACCGCGGGGACATTCAATCGCTTACGGACGTGGTGAGACCCCGTTGATTAGCTCTCACACGAACGAACCCATACTTATCGACAACAGGGATTTTGCGATGCTCATATTCTCCGCCACCGTCACCTTGGCTTTAGAAGTACGCAGAGCTGATGAGCAAAATTCACGATTCATTGATGCAATCACACAGAGCAAGAACCTTTTAAGAACGGTACAATTTGAAAATAAATTGGCTCGGGAAGCGCTTTCTATACTACAAGAATTCAATATGCCTTAACACCGGCAAGTTTTAGCACCAGATCACTCTCCTCCGGTTCGTAAGCTGGTCGTTCCCGTCGATGTATATCTGGTTTGCCAAGCCTGATGTGCTTATCCTCCTGCGAGAATATATTCGCGTGAGGCCAATGCGTCTGCAATCATTAGCTTTGTACCTTCGTGGTAGAATCCGACACTTACGGTTCCGATGCGTTGCTGGAAGTAACTAGCCTTCATCTCAATGTCCTCTTTCGAAGCGAAGGATGCCGGAGTGTAGCAGATGTACATTACGGCCCTAACCTTGTCCGAGCTTGGTACTTTGTTATAGTGAATCTGCCGACTATCCCATAAGATCAAATCTCCTGGGTCTGCGCAGACCTTAATCATTTCACAGCCGCGTTGCTTGAACCAATCAACCTCTTCCTCGTCGAAACCGTGCCAGTCAAACGAACCCCAAGTTCCAGCTCCCTTGGTTTCCGGGTGCGTCTTAAAAAACAACTCGTTGAGTTTGTGAGATCCCTTCAGTACCACCAATCCGCCGTCATGTTCGCCATTTGGGGCTAGATTAAGGATTCCTTGAACGCACTGCATACCCTTGCGCTTGGGGTTCTGATCAACGTGAGGCCACGGGGTTGAAGGTTGCATATCAGGTGTAGGCAGCGTCAAATTCATGCCATCGAACGACACGAGTAGCTCCTTTGTGTTCCATAGCTTTGCAAAGGTATCGATAAGGGCAGGCTCTCTGTTGTTTGTGAGCGCAAACCACGTCATGAATTTCAGTCCCACCTACGTTCGGGCATCCCATATCACCTTCTCGTGTTGCACCTTATATCCGTGGTACATGCCACCCTTCATGTGTTCGGGGAGATGTTCCTTTCCCCATGTCGAAGGGTCGTTGGCTTTGAAACCATATGGAAAAGTCTCGAGCCACTCGAACATGCGGTCTTTGTAGCCTTGAGCCTGCTCCGGTGACAAAACGCCCTTGACTACGACGAACCCATCTCTGAATAGGTCATCGCGCCAGTCGCCAGTCAGGACTTCGGTATCAATCTTGGGTTCGCTCTCGTAGTGTGGCATGGTGTAGACTGTTGAGATGTGTCGCAAAAAGATACAAGATAACCATCTCACATCCGTCGGGTCTGCCCTTTTATTGCCGAAGAATTCCTGTTGCCCCACGAAGATCTTCCCCAAACGCTTGCCATGCCTTAGTCTGCGGTATCCGGTGCGCGCGCAATGTGATTGGTCGGAATGACCCGACTCGGGCGAGTCACGGCCGAGTTTTTAGTAGTCTCCCACGTGTGGATCACGATAACCGTTTGGTATATTGTGGAGAACGGCGCTGGTCCCTGATTGTCTCATCACGCGGCCCCATTCTTATCAATTCATATCTATGTTTCGGCTGGATATTTTGATGTGTTCCGAAGAAGGATCGACGGACGCAGTATAGAGATGGAGTGACTTCTCCTTTCTTCACGGCCGTGCCCTTGACTGTAAATTTTCATCAGTTCTTTTGACTAATTTCACAATGATTACGTATTTGCAAGGCACTACGCCTACGGGCATAGGCTGCATGTTTCTTGCCTCTGTTGGAGCGTTTTTATTTGTAAGTTCTACACATGCTCTCAAACTCGCTTCTCTTGACAAGATGGATTAGGGATTTGACAATGGCTGGTGGGGGACCATTCTTGGGTCGCAGAAGTTCCTTTCAGACTATGGTTCTTGCATCGAGGTTGATGGAGTGGCAACATGCAACCTATCCACTGCGCAGCTGTCAGCAGGTAGCTCAGTACAGTCTGGTGGGATCAGTAAGTTTGCAGCTCAAGGTTATGAAAAACCTTGCGACATAACTAACATTTTCCCTCAGTGATTGGCTGCTTGATTGCCATGTACCTAAATGACCTTGTGGGACGAAAGCTATCCTTCGTCACAACGGGCATTGTGTCTATCGTCGGTGTTCTAATCGAAGTGACCAGCGCTGTTGGCGGGACAGGACGTTTTAGTCAATTCGTGGTTGGTAAAGTCATCGCTTCCATTGCAATGGGACTAGCCGTCAACATTGTCCCCATCTATCTTTCAGAGACATCTACAGGTGCCGCACGCGGATTCTCCGTTAGCATATATCAGAACGTCCAGATCTTAGGTGTTATTTTGGCGGCCGGCATTGTATACGCTTCAGCCAAACACTCAACCTCCTCTGCATATCTCATTCCTATGGGTCTCCAAATAATCGCCCCAACGATCATGATTTTCGCGTCACCATTCTTGCCAGAATCTCCACGATGGCTAGTGTGGAAAGGGTATGTCTTACCTCCTATACATCATATCATAGCTAATAAACCCACGCAGGCGCCGCGAGGATGCCATCGCCGCATCCAACAGACTGTTCTCTACGTCCAACTCTTTCGACGCTCAAAAATACGTCGACGAGATTCAGCTCGCCATTGACGCCGAGCGTCAACGTGAAGACGCTTCCCGCTGGGTCGATCTCACGCACGGCCCCGACCTCCGACGTCTCCTCATCGCCGTCGGCATCCAATCGCTGCAACAAGCCCAGGGTTCCTCGTACATGAACGCCTACATTGTCTCGTTCCTCCAAGCCACCGGCATCACCAACGTGTTCCCCGTAATCATGGGCATATACACGCTCTACTACGTCGCCATCCTTACCGGCCACTTTCTCCCGGACACCGTCGGTCGCCGTCCTATTCTCATCTCGACGGCCAGTTTTTGCGGTGTCTGCTTGGTCATCGTATCTGCGTTGGTAGTGGCGTACGAAACACCGTCGGATGTTACTAGCAAAGCATCCATTGCGCTCATCTTTCTGTGGAACATTTCTTTTGGCATTCAATCTCCACTTATTTGGATTACAACCGCCGAGTCGGCGCCTACACGCAACCGCGAGAAGGTGCAGGCAATTGCGTGTTTCTTTGGGTTCGGCGTGAGTCTTTTGATCACGTCTGTGTCGCCGTATCTTCAGAATGAAGGATACGGTAACCTCGGTGGGAGAATTGTGAGTTTTGTTTCCCATCTCTTATCCCCCACTATTGAATTTGCGACCTCTTCTTTACCATCAAACCCACCAGCTTATCCATACACCTTCTCTGCCTCCATCACTTACTTACACTTCACAATTTTAGGGTTTTATATGGAGCGCTTTCTCTTTCGTAACCGTAGCTTGGGTCTTCTTCATCGTACCCGAAATGAAAGGCTTCTCGA
This sequence comes from Periconia macrospinosa, assembly GCA_003073855.1. NCBI lineage: Eukaryota > Fungi > Ascomycota > Dothideomycetes > Pleosporales > Periconiaceae > Periconia > Periconia macrospinosa. The sequence goes on from KZ805382.1 coordinate 78,422, forward strand.
TCGAGCAGCTCGACTTCTTGTACAACAACAATGTGGCGACGCGGCAGTTCAAGGGCTATCATTTCGATAGCGAGATGGGTATTGCTGTCGACAGCGACAGCGAACAGGTGAGCGTTCAAAACAAGGATCCGGCTAAGGTTGAGGCGGTCAAGGTATCTGAGTAGATGCATTGAGAGAGTGGTAGATTTGACCGGAGTAGAAGATCCAATTATGTCGATTAGGACAAGTAGTTGCCTAGTCGCCCTGTTTCTATGTATGCATCTCAAAGAGGGCTGCTTTGATGATAGTGAACTGCCATTTCAGAGTCGTCAAGCCGCATCGTAGCAATATCCGCCACTAACACCGTGAAATCCACTTACCAAAACAGTCAAACAGAGAAGGAGAAACAAATAACCAATGCACATCATATATATTCATATTTATACAGCAGACGGCTCCTGTCCCATACCCTACACGGCTAGAATTGATTGTCCGCCATCAGCGGTAATTCGCTTCCGGACATTCATTTTCATGAGTACCCCAGTTCCCTTCTGGATCTTCCCATCAACATAGCCAAGAACCGAGTTCGGAGAATAAACAATCGCTGTTCCTGTCGGTAAGCCTTCGATATGCTGCATAAGCATATCGCGGTCTGCTTCGGGGATGCGGATATGCTTTTTTATTGCAGCAAACCACTCTGGCGAGGTGAACCGGTGAATCACTCCAATGGAGCATAGAGGGATCAGGTCGGTCAGCAAAGTCGGCTCCTGGGTTGAAATGACTACACGCGTGCCGGTGTGCCGTTGGACGCGGATGGTTTGTTGGAGCGTTTCGTTGAGGCTTTTTGCGCCGGGGACATCGAGCATGTACTACAGACTGTGTTAGATCAGGCTGGAGGGTGAAAGGAGACATAATATTGGCATACCTTGTGCGCTTCGTCCAAAACCACTAGTTTCCCACAAGTCTGAGACTGCAAGTACCGTTGTAGGCCGCATTTGAACATAATGCAGGCTGTGTTCACGTCCACAAACGGACAGCTCAAATCCATGATAGTGATTTCGCCTGGCTTAAATTTCATATTTTCCCGGTAGGTCCCGTTGAGGTCAAGGAACGATTCTAGTAAGTTTAGACGCATGTCTAACATATTCTGCTGATCAGGTGTGAATCTTTGACTCTTCAAAGCTTGCTTGAATACCCCGAAATCGAAATTCACGCTTGTAGTAGCTATTCTGCGTATGATTTGTAGAACTGAGGCCATGTAGAGTGGTACACTGCCTGATTCGTCTACATTCATTAGGGTGAGCATTAGATCTACTCACGGATTGTTAGTTTTTCTGATCTCGATAGATATTTAAGTAACCACATACCAACGTCAAGGTTTCTGGGATCGAGCTTGAAACAGCTAACAGTGACATTAGGTAAACGCTCGTAGTACTTCCGAATTCTCAAGAGGTTCGTCTCGCAGACAAGAACGTTGATCTTCTTGACGTGAGCATTGCCGAAATGTGGAGACGGTGCCCCTAGCAGAGCAGCTTCGCTGATATTGAAACCTGTACCATCGCCCGTGAATTGACCTAAAATTCGCAGGTACAAAGTTAGCTTAACTCAACCAGGGGTGATTCAACGCGACAGGGTGTCTTGATACTACTTTGTACCCAGAAAAACGTACCATAGCTGAAGACGAGGGCGGAGAGCGGCTTTTTTAATATACCAACGTTTTTGGATGGAACCAAACAGTTTTCAAGAATGCAAGAAGTGGTGTAAGACTTGCCACTGCCCTGCACGCCACATACGAACGCGGAGAAAGGAATATTCGTATTCAGAAAGAGCTTCGAATTTGCCTTGCTGGTGTTTTGGTCGTAAGTTCCCATGAGCCCGAACTGAGGGATGAGGTCTCCCGTGTCCTTTTCCCTGATAACGTGCTCATCGGCGAGTGGCGCATGACGGATGCCAGCGTGATAGTCGATATCGGCATGTTCTTCAGCATTTCTGGTAGTCAAAAGAACATCCATGGCATCAAAGTCAACCGTAGCGGTGTCCACAGACGCTTCATCTGTGGAATTGGAATCATCTGGAGCTTGTGGGGTGTAGACGACGTTAGGGGAAAAACTACGCTCTGATTGGCGATCAACATCCCGTTGCGAAGTGTTTATTATTGAGTTTGGTTGGTCGTTGACTGGAGTGGACTGAAGTAAGCTCGGTCCGTTGTTCGAGAGCGCACCAACTGGCGGAGACTCGTTGTTTATAATCTTTTTAATTTCCCCCATAATTGGGCTGCCAGCTTCGTCCAACATCGGAAATGAGTAGGGTTCGAACTCTTGATATCGATGAAGTTTGTTCACCAACTGATTTATCCCCTTTACCTCGTGGTGAGTGGAAGAGATTAAGTATTCTTTTAGCCACTTCCATCCCTTGAAACCACCATCCGATCTGAACGCTTCAGTGCAGTATTTCCACTGGATCCATGCTGCCTTGCCAGTCTTAGTTTGTAGATCAAAGTCTGCGTCGGTCAAGTTTGGGGCAAACGTGGGCCAGGGCTTTGGTACCCATGGTCTTTGTGGCCTCCAGGGCATTTGGGTAACCGGGGCGCTCAGTACCTGTCTTTCGATCTGGTGGTCGTTGTCCACGTGAGTGGTACTATGGGCTTGACGAGTTTTGATCTGACGGTCATCCTCCGTGTCTGCGCTACCCTGGTCTTGACGACTTTCAATCCGTTGGCGTTTGGCATAACGGTCTTTTTGGGACGACGTACTGCGAAATGGTCAGTGCAGTTCTTGAATTTCAGACATGAAAACATCGATGAACGGAAAGAGGCAATGCATGCGTAATTGGCCCAACCAAACTAGTAGTGAATGAACCCAATTTTTCACGGCTCATAGGAAACGCGAGCAGATGGGGTAGTGAGTCCGATGTGGCGATGCAACATGGCATGGTCCAGTCACATTTAAATGCGGACCCATGAAGAGTGTTTTTTCGAATCAAAACAGCATACTTACATCCTTTCTACTTCCACAAACTTCATCAAATCATCGTTTTCGTCCGTATTAGGATGGGATTGAAGGGTGGAGATTGGAGCCAGGCGATTGCTGTTTACTTGATATCTTCTAACCTCCATATCAGGACTCAATATATGATCTTTTGAGCCATGGAAAATGGGCTCCTTCACTTGACGAATAACTTCCGATGGAATGGTAGGCGATGGCGAAGCGCTGGGAGACAAGTCCAGCTCAGCCTGTTTTTGGTCAACAGCTTGAGGAGGAGCTGGCTTGGGTGGGTCTGTTGCCGACTGTGAATTGGCTCCATCTTCTGCAGCTATCAGAGCTCTAGAGAAAGCAAAATCGACGCTTGGGGTTGAGTTTTTTGTCGATTGTATATTGATTCCGCCTTCTACAGCAACATCTTTAGAGGCAAGTTCAATGGGACCTGCTGAAAATTTGACACTCCCAGCGCCGGATACACCGAATTCAAAAGGTGTCGCGGCACCCGCGCCGAAATTAAACATTCAGGTGGCGTGGAATGGCGAAGAGATGGATAACTAATGTCGCATGGGAAATACGGGTATTAGAAAACGAAGAGGAAAGGTTGGGAGAGAACAGACACAGAGGGAAGCAATGGAACAAAATACTTGGGGAGGTTGACGCGTCCCAGTGAAACGGACGTGCTTGAACGCGTCACGTTATCACGTGCGCTGTTTAATCCAAACTTGGTTTAGCTCGTATCTCTTGGTTCAATGGAAACACAATCCTTTTCATGTAAATCCGCATCCCCTCGAGCTGATTCGTCCCTTGTGCTATTAACAACGACACAACCACTTCCGATCTCGGACGCGCGACTCTGATCGTTGCCGACATTATTGCTCTATTCCCTCCCTTCGAAGCCAGCGGTACCCGTACGAACTTCCAACCGTGACCTCATTGAAACGGCAAAACAACTTCACACGGTCTTCATCGAACAGATATGCAGGAATTCCATGCAGAATTGTGCCGCCGACGCCTACCTGATAGGATGTCACAGCAGGACTAAGAGATGGGAGCAATGCAGAGCTGGAGGTCCTCGTGAGGGAGATACATAAGTCATGTCGCAAAGACATCAAAGCAATGGTGGATAGTAGCTACAGAACTCTAAACGAGCGGGCAGGAATGGTGGGCGCATTGTGCCAGCTCCTTAATGCCGCTTCTGTCTATCCCAAGAAGAAGCAATGGAAGGCACAAGGAAGAGGATCAAGGCAAAAGGTGCACTCTGAAGCAGTTTAATAGCCTCGATGTTGTGCCCCTCGCTAAACCCCCCCCCCCCCCCCTTCGACGGGGAAGAGGCTCAGGGAGGCAAAGACTGCTGGCCTTCCGCCGAGGGATAGATAAAGCTGCTGTGAGTCAGGCTGTTCGCATTCAGAGCATAAGCAAGCAGTGATGGGATTGAACTAAGTTGTTAATGCCGGACAACAAGAGCCAAAGAGGGCTATTTCAATGTTGAAGCAGATTACTGTAGTTAGATATTTGTTCATTGAATGGAGCCTAGTACTCAATCAAAATTTAGTACCGGAGAAGATGGTTGTCGTATTAAGCTCAGAGGAGCATCTTGAACAATGTAACACAATACGATAAGCGATGGTTGAGCTTATGGCACTAATCGGTACGTACGGCTGTCTCACTTGCGTCACTTCGCTTCACCTTGACGTCTTTTCCCGCCACAAGAACGGCTCGTCTCTTTATTCCACATTTGAATTGTAATGTTTACGGGGCGGATTAAGCTTATTTGAACTGCGATCAACTTCATGGCTCACGATACATGTGGATTCCCCTTGATACATCCCCCCACTCTCTCTGTCTTTCAACCACTCTTGTCCTTGTCATGGTCACTTTTGCTATGATCCATTTTGCTATGGTCCACTTTGCTGTGGTCCATTTTAGAATGGTCGACTTCCACGACCGGCCTCTCTAACCTTGGATTCATGCCAATTGATCGGTTTTTTGCCCAAGCTTCGATTCCTTCCCAGTTGACGCAAGTGCGCTGTGAGTTAGTCTTTGTCTTTGGCTTACGGACTTCCTCGTTGTTGTTGGGCCATTGGAATGAGTACAGCGCGGTGTTCCCCGCACACATTAACGAGAGGCGGATGGCCTCGAGACAGTGACCTTTCTCTCCGTTAAAAGGCTTGCTGGGTGATTATGTGGTACTATAGGGACATACCTAGATGGTTCAGCTCATACTTGTCTTCATCACTACCGTGAGCAAGCTTTGGATAATAGTGCTCTTTGTGAAGATACATTTTCATACGGCGCTGAGGAAAACGTTAGTCGGGAGTGTTGGAGGGAATCAAACAGACTACTAACCAGGCAGTGGAGCTCGTGATAGACACCAAGGGAAACCATATATCCTCCGTTTCCGTCGCCCACGCCAACTGAGTGTTCAGGATCCTCGCGTCCCAACTTCATCTCCTCGTATGTTGCTCGAGAAAGTGCCGCTGTAGCTTTATAAGTTTGTGCCTTTCATTTGAAAGGAGGTACCTACGTGTGACCAACTCGATCCAAGCCTTGTCATGAGCTTTGGAAGGGAACCCTTGAAGATCTTTGTCGTAACCATCTGCTGAGTTCGTAACGACATATCTAAGGTCGGAAAGAGGAGCTGCGCCCAATCAACATGTATTCTAAATGAGTAAAGCGGAAGAGCCATACTGTAAGGTGGATCTGGACCGCGAAGACGATACTCTCCTCGAGTGTATATCAGAACCATGAAAGCAAGTGATCCACAGACATATGCTACCGCTGCAGTAAGAAGTATCGCATATACCGCTTGCCTCTTCCATTTTCCGCGGGTTGAAGTCATATATTTCTCCTGGTGGAAACTGACTCCATCTGAAGATGATGCCATGTCTGAATCATCGTGAAAAGGGTGGTTGGCTTCCTTTTCCAATAATTTGGAATAGACTGCTTCGTTTCTTTCGTCCATAGCTTTTCAATGATTCTTAACTGTAGATGCAAAGAAGCGACTGTAGACTCTCAGGGTTGAGTTGGTTGAGAGGGGGATGAGGAAGTATTCGAAAAACTCAAGTTGTAAAGCGGCTAGTCTTAGCTCCTACACCAAGATGAACATACACTTGCATAAGCTGCTTTCCTTGGATAACATCTTATCGTCGTATCGCGTTTTTTTCACCCTTTTCGTCTTTTTGAGGGTCACGCCCTTGAGTTAACAGCGCCGAGGAACGAGGCAATCTCTAAATTTCGGTCTTGATTTCGTCCAACCCAATCGTTGGGTCAATGTTCAATCCTACCGATTTCTAGTAGTCATCTTTCGGACTCCGAAAACGCTCCTCTGACGCCGGCTCATGCAGCATTAACAGGAATGTGAGGTACTTTCCACCGGTACTGAATACGAATAACCGTTAACGGTCTTGAATACGAAGCATAGTAGTACTACCTATGCATATCACACGCATGCAGCCTCGAGAGCATATCGTCGTATGAGGAAGGTCATCGATGGTTCTAGGGAAATGGAACCCTCAGGAATATTGCCAGTGAGACTTTTGGACCAGAACCTACATTGCTGACCTCGGTTCATTCTCCTGTTAAAGAAATAGATAGGCGGAACGACCAAGATCTCGAACATCTGCGCGGATTCGGGGGCGAAATCATCATGAAGCTTACAATACCACCACGTTTAGTTTGCCTTGCGGTTCTATCTGCAATAGTGGAGGAACATTGCAGCGACTTCGAGTTTGATGGTCATCTGCACTTTGAGCAGTGAGGTGAAAAAGTATAAGAAGATGTGCAATCCCTTACCTTGTTCATCACCCCACTGCTCTCAAGTCATCGGTCCTCTCTCAAGACAATCAAATACCTCTCTTCCAAAGCCCCCCGCTTCAGAAAAAAACAGCTATCCAACATGCAGTTCAAGCTCACCACCGCCTTTATCTTCGCCTTCCTCGGCCTTGCTCTCGCTGCTCCTGTCCCCGAGGGTGTGTATCCGATCAATTGTGTATTATGAATTATCCAGTTCTGACTTTTACTTAGGCCCTGTTTGCAAAGGTGCTGTTGAGGAGGACAGCATTGCCGGAGTTCAATGCTTGAAGGCATAAACGATACCTAAGAAATCATTCTTTGTGGATGGGATGAAGTTGGCTTTGGACGTTGGATAGGGAGTCTTGGCTGCTGACCTTCAGCCTTGGATCGTTGGCGTCTGTTTGTAGCTAGTGAAATCAATATACAAATTCTCGCCACCAAACCATCTCTCTGCATTTGTTCTTTCTACACTTGGCTTCTGGACGACACCTCTTGTGTGGGAGTTAGGCTTCCCTGCAAGTATTGATAGGTGTCCTCCATCTGTGGTTAGTCGCTGCGTGTCAAGGTTCAATCCTCGGCCCCAGATTATTTTCACCAGCACAACCACTTTGATTTTCTATCGAATCACAGGGTAGGGCGCCAACGGGCTTGGCAAATGGAATTTGAAAAGTCTCAGGCGTGTCTAGGACGATGTCGATGATCAAGGTCGCACTCATGAGCGCTATGTCTTGTATGCGCATGCAGTCAACCGTGCTGACGCATCGTTATGCGACAATAAGTGGAACAGGGTTATGTTACCTAACTTTGTTCCTGCCATTCGTAAACCGGTACATATGCGGTCCAGACCAAGCTGATCACTCCCTCTCGTACGTCAAGCACTTAAGCGAAGGCCCAGCACCCGCCAAAAGGTACACATATTATATACCAATCCTCACCAACACGCATGTACACAATGGTTTTTCATGGGATTTGATTATTTGTAGAAGAGCAATTATCATGAGCCTTTATTTCGTGGTGAGGCGGGGTATTGCGATGAGATATTGAATATCTCGCTCAAGTGCCACTTATTTTGGCGTACGAGAGACCCCTCTGTTAAATGATATTGGCTCTCTTAGCGAGATGCTTAGGTGGACAACGAGGGTGCAGGATGATGCATGTAATCAGCTCGGTTCGAACTTCGATCCTTCGGACTGACGGTTACGGTTATTCCTTGGAAAGAGGCTTTTTCAACCACCTTAGGGACTTGGCAGGCTTAATTTCGTGACCAGTTTCCTTCTCTCCGATCTACTTCTGGTAAGGGCCAAGAGGTATGCATGCTTATCAGACCCGCGTGCAGAACATCTCGACTTTCCCACCTTGGAAAATATTCGGTTTCCCATTGGATCCGTGCATGAATTAGGTTTACGGCAAGTCGATTCGGTTATCGCAGGATTTGCCTAATAGATATTTATACGATATATACAACCTCATTATCCTGCGGGCTTTATACTAATTCAAGATACATTTACGAACAATCACCTTGGCTATCATTTCTCCCTGGCAACTCCGAAGATTCCAACGCCACGCGTCTCAGTGGCAAATAGTTACTAACTTTCTGCGGCTGTTTTCACTTCGACATCTCCATCCCATCGAGTTCCACCACAGGTCCTTTGTACGTTTTGTTGCCACTAACAAAGTAGTACACCAAACTGAAAATAGCAACAGCCCCACACATCAAACTACTATAGTTCATCGCCTCTGGAGTAGGGTGGTTTCCAATCGGCCAGAAGCTGAATATGAACATGACAAACAAATATACACACCCGAATATATTGACAATGGTTCCAAGCGGCTCAGGGATTTTCCAAGGTCCCCAAGCAAGAGACTCGGAGTTGACATTTGAAAGCGTCCTGTCATGAGGGTCGTAGGGCCGGATCGCGCCTGTAATTCTCCGATAGAGCAGAAGCGCATTTCCGATCAGGTACGAGGCGTATAAACCGTTGATGCTTAGTGAAACAACGCTGTTGAAAGCGACCGAAGAGCCTAAGCCGATGAAGGACAGAAGAACAGCTACGACCATGGTGAGCGTAATTGACATCAAAGGTAACGTAGTTCGGGGCTCGATTTTGCTGAGGATTCGCCAGCCAGGAGTTCCACGGTCTCGTGCAAATGCCCAAGTCATTCGAGAAGCAGTGGCAACGAAGCTAATAGTCGCACACATGTTCAGAATTGAGATTAGCGCAGACATTGTCAGCGCGCCAGGGAGATTCTCAACGGCTTGACGGAAAATCTCCATGAAGGGGAAATGGGTAGGTGTGTGAAGGACGGTTTCGGCGTCACCCAGACAAAATAACGTCGCGATGAGCATGGAGATTCCCAGCGTCCCATTTAAGAAAACGCTAAAAACCATTGCTCTCGGCACATTCACGGCCGGGTTACTGATTTCTTCAGACATCTGGGCATATTTTAGCGTGTTTAACGAATGGTGAAAGTAAACTGAGACTTACGTGGACCGCACTGTCCGCACCTATCGTATCGTTAGCAAGATATTCAAAGAACAAACTTTTTTTACTCACCGAGAAGACTGAAGCAGGGCCCTAGCGCGCCGATCAAAAACGAGATACCATCGGTAGGCCACTCTCCTCCGTTGGTAAATGAGGTAAACACTTCTTTGGCAGACCCTCTGGGGCCGAAGTAGATCATAGGAATCAGGATTGCAAAGAATCCAAACGTGTGCAGGACCAAAATCAAACTCTCGATATTGGGAAGCTGGTGACTGATGAAAGTGTTCACCGAGAGCGAAACGACAAGAATTGCCCAGTATAACAGCATCAGCTGCCAGGCTGTGGGAATATAAGATGCATCTCCCAGAACCATGAGACCCTGGATCAGCGACGCGCAAAGAAAGCAACCGGAGGCGACGATGGCTTGCCACCCGATCATGGTCAACCAGCCGATCATATAGCTGAGGAATTTGCGACATGATTTTGGTGCCAACATGTTGGTCCAGTGATATTGTCCTCCTGCTGTAGGTGCCCTGGCTTGCTGTGAGTTGGGGTTACTCAGGAAATATCATGTAGGGCTCACATTGATGCTAGTTCTCCCATTGTCGCGAAGGATGCCAGTGTTCCAAGCCATACCAGGATAAATTCGTACACAGAACCGGCGAAACCACCGTTTGTGAAACTGATGGAAAACAAACTTTGAATAGGTCAGTATGCAAAGAGCTGCTGTGACTTGACAGTACTCACAGCAAGACACCTTCCCAAGTTATCATCACGGTGCAGGCAAAGGCCAACATAGATACCAGGCCGAAGTTTCGCTTTAAGACCCATCAGCTCACGCTTTTCCAATTCTTAGAGAGTAGATTTACCTTCAGCACAGGTTTCTTCCCCAGCCTGGTCAATTCCGCATTGTCGATATCATACTGTGACAATGCGGCTTCCGTAGAAATCTCGCCTTTGACATTACTTGCGAGTGTGTCGAGCGGTAGATTATCTCGAGCCATTATTGAAGGTAAATTGAAAAACGTGGAGCCAGAACAAAGCGACGTGTGAAAGATCTCCAACAAAAAATAAGTGTATTACAAGAACGGGGAAAGAGGTAGTGAACAATCTTAGGGTTGGAAGATAATCAACAACGATTCTACAGCAACTCTTAGGTTGAAGAAGAGGAACTACCAACACGAAGTGCATGCATGGCTCGTATTCCCCCCCGAAAACATTGCGCTGGGATTATACGTTCTAGATTGTGGTAACCTCTCGGACTCCGAAATAACTCTTGTAATTATCAGTCATTTTCCACGGGCTGAGACAATCCTGCGGAAGAACGCTGTCCGACTGAGCTTAATGCCAAGGGAGGGGTGGTGGGTGAGCATGCGCTTACATTACCACCTTCGTAGGATGGCGAAAACATAGAAACTTACAGGGAGGTAAGAAGGCAAGATAGGTTGCAAGATCCTGGACATATCCATTTTAAATCTCGTATCTGTCTTGCTACCGCATGCAAGTTATAACGTATAATTAATACTAGCCTTTCACTTTCGAGTCAGCAGCTCGCAAACTCCCCGCTGTAAACATGTCTTCTGAAGAACCTGAACATACTCCTGTCCCAATCCACCATGCCAACCCTCTGGTCACTGAAAATGACCATACTTCCCTCCTCAATGTACTAGGATGGTTCGCAGTCACAGTCATTGTGTTGATCGTGCTCACTCGCTTGGGTACAAGACGAGCAAAATCGAGGATTTTAGGTTTGGATGATGGATTCATCATCATATCAGTGGTACGTGTTAAGAACGGCGACTTCTGTGTTACTTGCGCTAATATCGTCCCCAGCTTGTCGCAATCGCACAAACAGCGGCACTCACCGTGGGTGTCAACAACGGCCTGGGAAAAATCACCGGCACGGAAACACTTGCACAGCTCGAGATTCAGCAGAAGGTGCGCAGTCCATTTATGTTTCTACACAAGCCAAAGTTTCTCACATAATTACAAGGCTCTCTATGCATTCACCATACTCTTCGTTCTTAACCAATTTTTCGCCAAATTATCCATTGTATGGTTCGTTGTAGCACTTACGCCTGATCGTACCTACAGAGTTACATCATGGGCCCTTGGAGGGGCTGCTACAGTTTGGATGCTGACTTCCATACTGGGTTTCGCCTTCCAGTGCGAATTGCCCGATCCGTGGAATTTTATCGGAAACAAATGCTTCAACCGCCTAAGTTTCTACACCTTTGTGGAAATTTACAATGTAGTCCTCGATACTTTGTTAGCTTTGGTCCCCAGTTTCATTATCTTCAGATTACAGCTCGAAACCAAGCGCAAGGTCATCACGATTGGGTTTTTCATGAGTCGAATTCTGTAAGTTGCATCCGAATTCCGTTGATCTGAAAGGTGTATTGCTCACAATGGTATAGAGTGGTTGCAGCCTCGATAGTTCAGTTGGTGATCATTTACTCTCGCACCGATGATCCTTTCTTATCGTGGACTTTTGCGTTGCTTGTTACTATTATACAAACGCTTGGGATAGTCACCGCTTGTGGACCGTATCTCAAGCCATTCCTTGACTCGATCAACTCTGGCATGATCGGTAACGACGACATTCGACGACGTGCTGGTGGTACGACAAAAGGATACTCTGGTGAAGTATCCAAGGACTCGAAACGCTCGAAGCAATCCAAAACGAGCAAAAAATCCGGACGATCGTTGTTCTCTAACCGAAAAGCCGACTCTCAAATCCATGAGATCAACGAACTGGACGACGTAGGCTCTACTAATCAATTATCGGGCCATAGAACACAGGTAGAGAGGCTACAAAAGGGAAAAGGAGAGGAGTGGGAGGTCGGAAGTCAATCTAGCAGGGCAGGAATCATCAAGCAGACAACAACGTATAGAGTGAGCTCAGAGACAAGCGTGTAGCGCATCACATGTCCTCTAGTGTAGCGTATTTTGTGGGTAGATTTAGACCATGCGTGTGTGATTTGGAGTAGTGTCTAGAGTAGCTAGCTAATGATGCCCGAGGCATATACAATATGGTTGAGACCCGTGCATCCAAGTGCTCCTGCCATCCATACCTTGACAATTCTCTTTTACGATGAATCCTCACCCACTAGGCTGCAATGACTGTATAGCCATCTACGCACCGATTTCGGTCATAGATTTCATTGCAGTATATCTGCCTGATGTGGGGGCGGCTTCACAAGCCCAAACAAATTGATACTGTACCCCGGTTCTTGCATTCCACACAGCAACGATGCCAAGACGTTTACTGAAGATAAGAAAAATCCTACTCGCGCCTTGATCTATGTACCACCTGCTGCACAGGGTTAGCACGATCGCCTTCTTTGCGCCCGCTTAAGATGACCCCAATATCCGGTCCAGCTTGGCATTTATTATATGCAAGTAGTGAACCCCTGCTCCTGCAGCTAAGCATTCCCGTGCAGTGCCGCAGCGGCGTAGTAGCCGCCTACGATGCTTACGCCTGACTCCCCAAACTTCTCCGTACGTTTGTGTTTTTCTTTCTCCATTCAGCATCTACCCTCCTTGCGTTGACTGCGCATTTCGGTCTCCGAAAGCCTCATCTGACGCTTCGTACGTCTTACCTGCTCACAGTATGTTGTTAAGAACTGAATCTTAGTTCTGCTACTCCTTCTATTATTCTCCTCCTCTTCAAAGACTACGCATCCGGTCATGGCTACTCCCATTGGAGACAAGAAGCGACGTTTCGCGCCTGGCGAGGTCATTATTTCTGAGGTTACGAAAGAAGACCTCCAGTCACTGGTAAGCCCTCTCACACGTCCCATGCCTCAAACTCCTACCAACATTACTAACAAGCATCAAGTCTGAAGGTTACTATGCTTCCTTCCCCGTGCCCTGGTTCGACAAGATTGAACCTACGCACTTACGTGCTGAACAAAATGTTCGCATAGCCCGCTTTGCTGAGCGCATGATTCCCTGGATTTCCGAACCCCATACGCGCTGGACCAAAGCTACCTTATCTCCTTCCTCGCCAGAATACGACCCTTCCGCACCAAACCGTGTAATTGGTCATGCAGGCTGGCTGCTGCCCGAGCGGACCAAATCTGAGATCATGAACTTCTGGCGCAAAGACGCGAGTGACTCGCTGGGTTGGAGAGAGAAGATGGGATGGACTAATGAGTATGAGGAAGGACTGTGGAGCGGAACGGATCTCAAGGCGTATCAAGAAGGAAGCTTTTTATTGTGGGATAAGGTTAGAGGAGATTACTTGGAAGGGATTGGGCATTGGCATCTTGCACCCTTATGGGTTGTTCCTGAACATCAACAGCGTGGCGTAGCGTCTCTGCTGTTGCGTGACGGTATTGAATTGGCGGACAAGGAAACACCCCCTTCACCAATGTATCTGGAGGCTATGCCTGATGCTAGGGTCATATATCAACATTTGGGGTATCAGGGTGTGGAAGGCGCGGGGGAAGGGTTCGTTATGATAAGGAACCCTCCAGAGGGCGTGAAGGTTTTGGAGAAGAAAGAATAGAGCGAAATAGGGGCAACTGGGTAGCCCATCTTCCTGCATAATGGATAGTTTCATAAGTGGTGAATCTCACAACTGCTGGTCGTTACTTGAGCAATGAGTCTTAGCGTTAATGTTTTTATATCACATCAATAACGTCGCCACTATCGATTTGCTTGTTTCGCTTAAGCTTTGCGGGCAATAAAACTAGTTCTGTGAACATTTCCATCGCCTATAGTCTTAGGGAAATCGCATTACTACAGCATGGATTTCTGTGTACCTTTGTCACTTCCGGACTATTTTCCGTTCTTGATTTATAACCATAAAAGATCTAAGCTTCATCGATCTAAGATTGTCCTTTGAATTCCCAGATACAGATTGATCTTTGAACTTCTACGTCTCTTGCCATCTTGTGTGCCTACTGTTTAAAATTACGAAAGATTGAATAGCATTTCCTGCACTCAGGGCACAAAAACTGCTATCAAAAAAGTACGGCTACTCGCATACTAACACAGGATTTTAAACTCGTCTTGTCTTCAGCAGCTTCGGAATAATGTAAGTCTTGCTAATCAAGTAAATTTGATGCACCATAGATGTTTACCTTTGTGGAAGTCCCGATACTTGATATTACTTTACAGGTGCCTCTTCTCTCATATAACTCAAAGTAATGCAGTGTTTTCGAAGGAGCGTGGAATAAACATTATTTGTCTATTTACAGTGCCACAAACCTCAGTAACTGCATTAAACAACCGGGGCATAGAAGCTGAACTTCCCTTTCGGGTCGTACTTATTTTTCAAAGCCTTGAGACGATCCTGACGGGAAGTTTCATATCCATACCAGCTCTCCGGGCCCTCAGTTCCATACGCGTAGTTGACGTAGGCATGAAGCTCTGGGCTACCTGTTCCCTCGCGGATGATTTCTCTCAGTTGGTTTCCCAGTTGCTCAACGGCGGCGTCTCGCGCCTTGTCTTCAGCGTTGTATATGATAAGCGGAGCGGCGAGGATGCGGTCATCGCGGAATCCAAACGCGGAATCGTTGTTACCACGGGCGCGAACACCAGCGGTAGCATAGTCCTCGAACATGAAGAGAGAGTTATAGTAGGGAGAGTCTTTTCCGGAAATGGCTGAGGCATAAGCATCGTAAACTTGCTTTTGCGCAGTGATGTTGTAGGATTTAGTGTAGATGGGGAAACGGGGGTTGTTGGTGCCGACGTCCTGGCATGGGGGAGAGTCCATGGCGATGTTCGTCCACGCTGCGAGATCTTTGTACGTTCCAGATTGAGGGTTGTTGACGAGTGGGCCAATGTCTTCGAATGGTTTCGTATACTTGGGGTCGACAACATTGACACCTTCCTGGATAATGTACATGATGATAATAGGCTAGACTGCATGTCAGGACTGTGTCATCGAGTACCAAGGGTGATGCTAAGATTTGGGAATATCTTACGTTCTCGGGATCGAGTGTGTCATCGTTCAGCCAATAGGACCAATTGTGGATGTCCTCGCTCTGCTCTCCATCCTGTAAGATATACTTGTTTGCTGCGTCGTAGACAGCCTCGACCTTATCCCCAGAGAAGATCATGGTGGCGATCGACCAATTGGAGTGAACAATGGGGTAAACCTTTGTAGTAACTGATGTGACAATTCCGAAGTTGTGGCCAGCACCCTGTATTCCCCACCATAGGTCTGACGTGCTGTCGATCGTCTTCAGATCACCATTGGCGAGAACGATATTCATAGATGTAAATTGATCGGCGATGAGGCCGTGGCGACCCTGCAGCCAACCGTGACCACCGCCAAGAGCAGGCCCCAAAAAGCTGACGCATTCACAAGTTCCAGTGACTTGTCAATCATTAGCATTGTATATAGAAGCAGTCAAAAGGAGATCTTACCAGTCTGTTTCCCAGCATCCCAGAGAGTATCAACCAGCTTTTTAGAGTTTGTACCGCCGCCAACAGTCACTGTAGTCTGGTTTTGTGCAATAGAAATAGAGTTCAATTGCTGGAGATTGATCTGGATGCCATAATCCATTCGTCCCAGCGTGGTGAGGGTACCATGATGCCCGTTGTAGGTAAGGATAGGTATTTCTTTCTCACATGCGAACTTGACCTGTTGCAGACAGTTTCAACATTGTTTCTTCTCAGAGAATGAATGGGGTGTGCTTACAATGGTTGCGACATCCTGCTCAGTGCCCGGCACAACTACGACGCTTGGGGTCGGTGGCTCTAAATTGGACCAGCGAATCGAGTAGGCGGAGAACTCATTGCTATCAGGAACGTAAATGTGTGTATTAGGTGACAGATCTGACGCAATTGGTTTCAGATCAATCCCTTTCTCCGTCCTTGGGAGACACACATCGTGGGGAGACGATGCGGCGCAGGAAGCAAACGCAATTAGCGATATTGCCGCGCGGGCAGCCAATGGAAACATTGCTTGGGAGCGCAGGAGCATGTTGAGAATGAGGATGCTGCTGGGTAACCACTGCGAGAGGATAAGAGGGCGGACAGGCGATCAAGACATTAAATCCTGTTCACTACACAATAGTGGAGAAGAACATGCGATGCAACCTCAATGCATGGAAAACATCAATTTCGTGAAATTGCATGTTACGTCCATAAGTCGGAGAGAATAACACAGACTAAGTACATTTTTCCGTGTACCTGTCCCACTAGTGGCGTGGTGTTCCTGCATGGGATAGGGATAGATAGCTTTCTAGTAGTCGTGATTGGGCGGGAGTGCTGTGCCGCGCCCCGGCGTCCACGTGTTATACCCCTTAAAACCAGTTCGCTAAGGGATACTCCACATAGGTATTTCAAGTTTACTGTAGTTACAAGCATACCTATATTTCGTTAGCGTGAGTAGGGGCTATATACCTAGAATATTCTACTCAGCACTTGAAAATGATCATATCGGCCAATAAGGACGTGTATTTTGGCACTGAGCACAAGCCCTTACCCCCTGGCTGATCTGACGCGCTAACAAAATATATGCTTGAAACCACAGTATATCGGACCTTTTATTGGTCATAATAACTCAAAACACTTCAAGTAGGTGGGTTTGGAACAAGTACTGGGACGGTACTGCCTATTGCAAACTAGCGACAGTTATCAATGCTTTTTGCTAAAGCAAAATTATTCAATGTCACCCAATAATCACAAAAGGGGACCAATGATGAGTGCACAGCAAAATGTGATGACCTGACATTTAGCACCTTATCGACTTCAAATAATCAGGCATCTTCGGAGGAGCTGTTTCAGGAGAGCGAAGACAGGAAGAAAGTGGAAGCCGGGAGTGTATGGCATCAGAAGTTCAATTTATCAGATAAGTCCATCTTTTGACTTCCAGCCATTCACTGCCGTTAACACATATCTAGGCTCTGTCCAGCGGCTGCCAGTGACTGACAGTCACTCCAATTACTACTCAAGAACGCCATGGCCCACGATAGCGCAGTAGAGCTATGGACGCTGTACGCTTTCGGCGTCTTCTTCACCATGCTTAGAACCTATGCAAGGGTTACAGCTGTGAGTTTCCGAGAACTGCGAGCCGATGATTACTTGATATGGTTTGCTATCGTATGTATAATTCTGTATTTCTTTTGTTCACGATCACCGTACATTGTCTTACCCTGGATATAGCTTATTTACACTACACAATGCATCTTGGGGTACAACATAGGGATTTTGGCTCGCGGCCTCGCAAACAATGGGATGACCGATGAACAAAGAAGTGCGCTGTCGCAGGAAGACCCAGAATATGGATGGAGGTATGGAAAAGCATTGAACACTTGACAGCAGTGGTGATTCTAACATCGAAAGTAGAGTCACAGGCTCCAAAATACAGGTTGCTGGCTGGACCACAGCAGCATGTCTGCTCTGGACTCTGAAGATGTGTGTTGCAATCTTCCTTCTTCGACTGACCGTGAGTCAATGCGTCGCTTTTAACCCGTCACTACCCTGCTAACACATCCCAACAGAATGGCCTCAAAAATTACCACAAGCAAATATATGCAGCCATGGCGCTGATCGCTGCGACATTTGTCATGGTTATCTTAACAATATATCTCTCATGCCGTCCCTTCAACCACTACTGGCAGATCTACCCGAATCCCGGAAACGCATGTCAAGCAGGGGTGTCCAAACCAATCGTCGTCTCCACGTTTGTTACAAATGTGTTCACAGACGCCTGTCTACTCATGATTCCTATACCTATGCTCTGGAAATCGACTTTGAGGCGCTTGCAAAAAATTGCCTCTACATTGGTGCTTAGCGCTGGTGTATTCATCATCATCTGTGCGACTTTGAAGAGTATATACGTTCTAGTAGACCCCATAGACGGCGGGCAACTAGCCGCACAATGGGGCACCCGAGAAACATTCGTAGCGGTAGTCACAACGAACCTCCCTATGATATTTCCGCTACTCAAGAACTGGCTATCTCCCTTCATACAAAGCACCATCCGCTCCAGCAGCAACAACAAAGCCTACAAATCACCCGGCAGCGGTTTCGTGACGATCGGTGGAGGCGGCGCCTCCAACAAGAGCAAGAGTCGGCCGGATCCTCACAGCGAGCATGATGACAGCGGGAATACCACGTTCTACAATGAAAGTGAGGAGAATATTGTGAAGGGCGATGATGTTCAGTTGCAGAACATGGAGTTGGCTTCGGCTTCGCAGCGTACACCAAATGGCATTATGGTGTCGAAGAACATTACCGTCATTTCGGATTATGATGATGAACGGAATCTAGAGCCTTTTAAAAGACTTTAAGTTTGCGCATTTTGTATACCTTGCGATCACGCGCAAGCTACTATGTCGCCCTATGTACCGTGCAACGATTATCTATCTGTAAACGCAAGGGGACAAGCAAGATGCACATTTGAATGGCTTCCCAACCTCGACAACACAGAAATTGGGGGAACATTGTTCTGATGTTATTGTACAAAATGATAAAACTGGCGCACTCCCTGATCGAGATAGAGATACCTAGTTCGCTCCCAACCATTATATACCTTCTTCTTCCGTCATCTGCCTTCTACTCAACTTCTAGTGATGGCCCATGGAGCCATCTCTGCCTCGGTCTAAAGAGCGAGTTGGAAAATTCCCCGCGAGGCCATAGAACCTGACCTTCGTTGGTTTGTCGCCGCTAGACACACAGCTACACTAATTCGCACATTTTTCTATGCGCTCTCCCACAATCGCTAAAATTAGCATTCAGAATTGGGTCCTTTAGCAGAGCTTTCCCATCTCACTACAATAATGGTAAAAAAACATATAGGCAACTAGACGCTGGAACTACAGTATTATTAGTGCTACTGCATATTGGATTCCGCGTGTCCAGAGCGGTCATGAAATACAGGGCGACACGTGCAGAGCGACCTAAGAGCGGTCGGTAAGACTGCTGGTCAAAATAGACTAAGCGGAACAATCACGATCAGATCTCGGCAGCTAGCGGTTGAGAACAGATCTCGCCGCGGTGACACCGGCGGAGTGCCAATGGAACAGCTGTCTTCGGGAATAGCAGGCGGATCATAGGACATCATCAAGGATCTGGCTAGTGTAAGTCATTGAACGTAGGGAAAACAAAACCCCCTTGATGGCAGATAAGGGTTTGCAGACGATAAAAATCTTAAAGGCGTCTATTTGGGCCTGGAAAGGTTTGTGGATTGAGGCTTCAAACAAGGTACTGCGTCACGTGCGCACGCGTCATCCACGTTAGGCGTGCTTAATCTCTCCGAGGAGAAATCATCCAACTTAGCCAGACAAAATAAGCAGACCTATTGCGAAAATTACTAAGAACTGCTTCGAAGAACTCGCCGGACCCTGATCTGATGTTCTGGATCCAAGTTACATGCGGAATTTGCGCACCAGGCTGACAAATTTACATTGACTGACCGCATCGTCGAGTTTGTTGCCTAAAGGCTAACAGCATGCGTTTAGTCCGACGCGGCGGGAACGCGTCGGAATAAAATCTGACTGTTTCAAGCTAGGTATAAATTGATGAACCGCATCTCTCGCTGAAGAACATCCAACGTTAAAGACTTACCGTCGTGGGCAGCTCACCTGAGAAATCCACCATCATTTAAAACCTCGATCCACATATCTGCGTATCCTGGTGTCATCCAAAGCCATCATGTCCGACAACTCGGAATACGTTATAGTTCCAGGCACGCCATCTTCAGAATGGTACCACGACCTTCGAAAGCTCGCAGGACTTACCCCACCACCTCCGGACGCGATGAGCGAATCGGTCCCCAGATCTCTTGCCAACTCGTGGCACATGCTGGTAGCCTACGAGCGCAAGCACATGGTTGACGGCCAACCCGCGCCAGGACAAAATCCAGCGGGAATGGGCAGGCTTGTGGGGGACGGCGCAATGTTTCTCATCATGTGCGACATCGCGGTGCATCCGGATCATCAACGCAAGGGAATCGGCAAGCGCATCTCCCAGATGCTGGTGGACTATGTTGATGCACACGCGCCCCATGCGTATGTCAGTCTTGTGGCTGACCCCATGGGACAGGCGTTGTATCCGAAGTTTGGATTCGAGGATGTGAAGCCGGCGGTTGGCATGTTCCGTTGTGTGTATTCGCAAAAGGACAAAGAGGGGAGGAAGGCTATACTAGAGAGGCAGCTCGCTGCAGCAAGAGGGGAAATATAAAGCGCTACAAGGATGTTACGACAACGGATAGCTTTAGCGAACACATTCATAGCGCATGCATGGCGGGAAACGTTTTGAAGTAGGCATAAAGAGTAGAAAACGGGTATTGATGTGAAGGCTAATCGCATATAGAGGTATACAGCATTATCAATTATTTTGATGAACATTCATTCAGCATATCTGGTCCTCCTGAGAGTACTCACGTCATAAGCACAGGATCCCGCATCAAAATGGCACAATTCAGCGGACCTGCATGTGCCTATATAACGACATCGATAACCCCCCATTTGTGGCATGTTTCCAAGTCGCCATCGCAAGCATTAAGCTTGGCTAAGCGAATTAAAAACCGTCCGACGAATCCCTGCCTATAAACAAAAGGTTCTCACGCCGTACGGGCTCTACTTGGCTATGTAGAACCGCACTTGGCGAACGCGTTCGCCCTTTTCGCTAATCATGGATACAGGAACACATCCAATCCCGACGTCGGATACAGCTCGTGGCGCATAAAACGTCATATGCACAGTATATCGCATCAAATATTTGAATGCATCCAGATATATATGGACTGCAGGTACTTTGATTGTATATAATGTGTTCGATCAATTGCGATTTATTTGCCCCAAGTCGAGCCAAACGACATTGCTCGGACCCAGTAAAGCATCAAAATGAAGGCTTCTTTGCTATATACGAGCTTCGCTGCAGTCGCCAATGCGGCCTACAGTGGCGACATTGTTCAATATTGGTATTAACCATGCCCACAAATTTACCAAGGAAACTAACAACCATTTAGGGTAGATCAGTCAGCTATACTTGTTAATGGGACTGTAATTGGAGGTCTTCCCTCACCACCATCAGGATGGTTCGAAGCAATCGTCCAAGGAGCAGTATATCTCGCCGCAACCCAATCCGCAGATAAATCACTCGCTTTCCAACAGCTCGCCGTATCTCACGCAGCTCACGACTCGCTCCTATGGACGTTTCACGGAACCCGACTCTACGCAACAGTCAACTCAAAGCTCAAGGCAGTCCTTGGTCCTATAGGCCTTAACGCTTCATCCGCAGACGCTATCGCTGCAACGAACATCGGCAGAGAAGCCGCAAGGACTGTGCTTGTTGCTCGCGCAGACGACGGTATCAACTACTTCGTCGATTACGAGCCAAAACCTCCCGCGCCTGGTGTGTATCAAGCCACCCCAGGTGGTCAGCCCGTGCCAGACACTCCGCAAGCGCAGTTCCTGCGGCTCTTTGCTGGCCTAGGGGATGTGACGAGATTCCGAGCTTCGCCGCCTCCAAATGCCACGAGCCCGGAATATGAACCGTTTTTGGACCAGGTGAAGACGCAAGGTGCAAGAAACTCTACCGTGAGGAAGCCGTATGATACGGAGACTGCGTACTTCTGGCGCGAGAGTAGTCCGATGTAAGCTCCAAAGCTATTCTTATTTTCTCTTCCTCTTCCCAACCCATATGCACATACCACATTTGAGCACCCAAAATCTAACATTTCCCGTTCACAGTGGCTGGAACCGTCTCGCGCACGCCGTAATCGGCAACATATACGCCACCGACGTCCTGACCTCCGCCAAATTCTACGCACAGCTAAACTACGCGCTCTCCAACGCCGCCATCGCAAGCTGGGACTCCAAGTACTTCTACAACAGCTGGCGACCCGTGACCGCGATCCGCTACCCCAGCGTCTACCTCGCGAGCGGGCGCAACGTTTCCGACCCCAACTGGACGCCGCTCCTCTCGCCGACGCCGAACCACCAGGACTACCTCTCCACGCACGCGACGTTCGGTGGTGCTGCGGCGGCTGTGATTAAGATCTGGAATAATGGATCCGATGTTGTGGATGTGTTGTTGAGTAGCAATGTTACCGTTGATAATGTTGGCGTGATTACAAGGCGGATTACGAATCTCACGGCTGCCGCGTATGAGAATGGGGATAGTAGGATTTTTGGCGGGATTCACTTTCAGTTTGCGAGTGATGTGGGTAATGAGATTGGTGCATGGGTGGGGAGGGAAACGGTCGAAGCTTTTGATGAGAATTGGGATAAATTCTAGATAAATTAGGGCCGGGGTACAAAAATTAGCCGCGGAGTTTTTGAAATAGATCGGAGCTTTGTGGTGATCTTTGCTGTTCAAGACTTACCGGGATAGACCTTGCCGCGATGTTTCTCGGGCCGTTTTGTTCGGTACCTGCGTCGATTTTTTTAGAATGTCTTCGATGAGGGATGTCTGTGGCATGTCACTTCAAAATCTCCGCATAAATCCATCGACAAGCAAACTCGGTGGCCTGAAGGAGGCGGAGTGCGCATGTTTTTTTTTTACTATTAAAATTTTGACATTGGAAGTAACTAGGGGGTATATACACGTTCTTGCTAGCTGTGCGTGTGAATAAAAATAGTCTGAACGAGAGATTCTGTGGGATTGAAAGAACGCAGTCCGTAATGGTAATGGCAGAATCGAACAAGACAAATGAAATTATATATCCATGTGAACGCACAATGCATACGACGGCTGGATTGCAATCTCTCATTTGACACCAGCTGTCTCCTCCTCTTTGTTCCTCAAAACTTCTGCTTTAGTCCCGGTGACGACTGCAACTCCATCGCCTCCACATTCTTGGAATCCAATTCATAATGATGCGATTCGAATGGGTTCTTCGTCGGTGTTGCGTGATGCGCGTAGTACTGAATTTGCGGTGACGATTTTTTTACATCACTCAGATCACTGACATAGTTGCTCTGCAACTCATGCACGCTGTGCTGATGGTACTGGCCTTCATCGTCGATATTCCTTTTCTGCGTTCCGTCCCGGTCGCCGCGTTCGTTTGTTTTCTTACGACGTAGCATTATGACGAGTGCGACGACTGCCGCGATGAGGAGGAAGCCGAGGGTAAGTCCCACTCCTAGACCGACTTTGACGCTTGCGTTGTCTGAGGAGGGTGCTTGTGTCGGCGTTTGTAGGGTGTCTGATTGTGGCGACGCGGATGTAGGGATTGAAACCGGCGCGCCTGTTGAAGGTAATGATGGAGGAAGAGAAGAAGACTGCTGCGGTGCTTCTGGGGCGCTCGGTTTGGATGATACCCGCGGTGTTGAGAAGTTTGCAGTTGTGTATGCTATCGGATCGGGATGCTTGAATGTGTAGTCTTGGTTTGAACAGCAAGCCATGTTGACCTGGTTCGTGTTTCCCGTTTCAGGAAGTGAGCAGCACCACGATTCGGACACCAGGCAGTTGAAGACTCGCGCACTCAAGCCTCCAGTCTCTTTTCCTTCGCAGACGTCGGCGCATGCAGGGTCGTTCCATGATTTGTCTGTACATCCGACGCGGAAATATTGATTGCCTTGATGCTTCTCATCGTCCTGACTACGGCACAGGCCGTTAGTGAGGCAAAGGTCGCCCACCGCGCAGCATGATGTGTGCTTGTTTTCCTCGAGCGCAGTTACGTTACATGGTATGTAGTTGATGCTGTTCCTTTGTGTCAACACTGTCCCGTTACGAGAGTAACAAGACATCCTGTGGGATTTCGTTGGGCGCTATTAGTAGTAGAGTTGAGATTAAGAGTGAATAAGATCGAAGAAGGAAGATATTTCGAAGTGCGCAAGAGTGCACTCAGTTGAGTGAGGAAGGTGTGGTGTGATGTATATCATGTCTTCGGAGACCGTAGCTTCGTAGGTATATGGGAATTTAGCACGCGGCCTGCAAGGGCACTCCCTGAGACGGACCGGGATGCAAGTCCACTGCCGTATACGCCGACTAGAGAACAAATCATACTTTAGCGTCAACTTGGAGTATCCGGTAGAGACGCATTGATACTTGGCTGACTGATGCTCAAACCCCGAGTAGAGAGAACTACAGGTTTGCGCGCTCCGGCGTTTGCGCGCTCCCGCCAGTATGCTCTTTTTTATCAGCCACTTGCGCATCCTGTTCATTACCTGCCCTTGTTTTTTGTAACTCGCCATAGACAGTTAAAAAGAGTGTTGTCTCTTGTCGCGCTTCTATTTTAAATTTGCTTCCGCTTCTTGGATGTATCCACACTCATTTACCCTAGTATACTATCGATGTCACCACCACGATTGTATTGGCCGAAGCGTGTCGGACTACAAAACACCAACATTCAGTTACGCAGGGGGGCCGCTACAACACAGCTGAAACTGTAAATGATCTTCCACTTCCAGACTTCCCTATCTACTATGTAACGGGCCCATGGTATAATTTGAGACACGCGATTTTTTTTGATTCAAGGAATTAAGCCACGAAATCATGGCATTTGATTGGCCAAAGTGCTGATCAGGACCCGTGTATGCTTCCCGACCACAATAATTATCCGACGCATTGATGCAATTTGGATTGGAACGAGGTCTTCACAGGCGATGTCGAATACGAAATGAAGGTTAGGCTGTGGCGCAAGATGAAATGGATTTCTGGATGGCTCGCGCTTGGTACCTCACCTTCCCATTGCGCACTTGAGAATATTGGCAAATGTCACCAGTATTAATCTTATTGCATCACTCATGAAGAAAAATAGGAATTGGAATCATTCATAGGGATGGGTTATATCGAGACGGCGCATTTGTTCTAAACACATTCTTGCTTCTGTCGTAGTAAAGTTAGAAGGGTAAACGTCTGCCTTCATTGTGCATATTATATCCGTATATCCTGCATGCTGTTTACGAATAGCGCGCAAGTACAATTCGTCCTTTTGCTTCAAAAATGTCGCAAGGTCTATGGACTAGGATCCTGAGTCCCGGAGGAGCGGTATGAACCATGTGAACTTGCTTTTGGTGCTCTGTGTTCAGCACCCTGTAACCACGTTTTCTGGAGAGTAAGGACGGTCAGGACATCATGCCGATTGCATTCATAAATTTTCATCTATCAACGTGTCTTCAATCATTAACATTGTGTCACCAAGAGTTATTCCTGTGACCCATCTTCACCAATCATGTATGTAACTCTTTCGCCCCCCTACGTGGATAGGAAAGTCTGTGATTAGATCCTTTCCTTAACAGCGAAACCTCGCGTGGAGTCCGAACGTATGCGTACGCTGTAGCCATTCGTACTCGCCTTTTCTGGAAGACTGTGCGCTTCTTCGTGGCGCAATCCTCAGTCCACGTCTTTCAAGGACTATTTTCGACTAGCCCCATTGCCCCATAGTGAGCATCTCGCAACATGCGAGCAATCATTGGAATCATGTCGTTGTTATACCACCCCTGCGCAGCCATCAATCGGGCCGCGAGGGTGTCATACTCGATCGAAACCTCCACATTGCTGTCATCCGAGCCAGAGGAGCCACCATTTATGGAGCATAGAAACCGTTCCGCAAACGTTTCGTTGTCGAGCTCCCAGGGAGTCTTTACTCCTGAATCCTCGTCGACTAGGTCGAGGAGATCATTGTAGAGCTCCTCCTCGAGGTCTTCGCCCCCAAGAGCTATAACATGGTGTCTTAGGCCGGCACAGTGGACGACCTCCGACCAAAACTTCCGCGCCCTGTCTTTGACTCCCATATGATCGGGTGGCGTGCCGATGTACAGGTCGTTCAATGCATGACGGCTAATCACGATGTTGCCGCCGTTTGCAAGCATGTCTTTCCACTTGCGAAGGATCTGGTCCTTGATCTCCTCATCGTCGAACTGTGTTGCGATTACGTAGAGTTCAACGTGTTCTTCGATGGTCCAGTTGATCTTGCTACATTGGCGCATATTGATATCAATGTCTGTCAGCGTGTGCGACCGGGAGAACTTAGGGTCAAGACACATGGCGTATCGCTCGACGCCGAGGAGTCGTTTAGCTTTGATCGTCACATTAAGTTCCGGGGACTCGAGGGTCCAGGTCTGGTTTAGCAGCCATGGCGATCGATAAAGTAAGTGATGCTCAGGAATGTAGACCTGGCCAAGATCTTCCCCTTCATCGTTGGTGACGGTTACAATAACGTGCCTAAAATCCACATCGCTGTCGCGATGGGGTTCTGCGATGGGGTTGTGGTCGTAATATGGAGGTGAAGGCTCAAAGGCGAATTGCGAGTCGGTTCCCCATTGTCCTCCCTCATTACCATTATAGATTGGTGCGTTGTTGAACACCTCGCCTTGGAAATTATCAACAGCATGGTCGTTGAAACCGCCATTTTCGTCTGCGAGTGGAAGCAGGGGGTCCCAATTTTCGCCGGGCAGCGATGATGGGTTTTCAAACATATTGAGTAGGCTCTGATCCCCTCCAAGGTTATTTTGTACGTCGACACCACCAGCTCCAACCAGTAGATTAGAGTTATCTTCCAAAAGAAAATCTAGCTCGTTGAGAGTAGAGTCGTCATATTGCTCGGAAGGGCCAAAAGATGCTGCCTCAGCATTGATACCGGGGCTGCCAATGGGGTTTGCAATTGTGTTGTTATGGGGCCCTTCGTCATTGTTGCTGCTAATAGAGTGTGTAGCTGGGTTGGTATCAGCCTCTTCATGATGATCGGTGCGAGCTCGCTTCCTTGATTGAGGCTCCGTTTGCCCATCATCAATTGACTCGCTTCTGCGCTTTTGCGGCCTGATGTTGTTGGTGTATTCTATAGACTTTGGGTAGTTCGGGTGATTTTGCAGAAATTTGTTCCTGTGCTTTAGGTATCGCTTGGATACAGCTTGTTGTGTGATGACCTTGGTGCCCCCGTACCGCTGGCGGTATAGATCGGCCACTGTGTTCCACGTCAGTGGTCCGCTCGTCGTTGATTGGGTGCCGTAAGGGTCAGGTCTGTTGTTATCCCGGGTTATTATCAACCACTCCACCTGTTCTTCGTGATACGCCTTTACGGCAGCGCGATATGCGGGGGTGGGACCGGCGGCGGGACGAACGGGAGGGGGCATCGGCGGAGCGGGAGCTTGGGAGGAAGCTGGGTCTGCGGGCTCTGGGGTATCTTCGTATACAGAACCGTCATTATGGCTATATTCATCCTGCGATTCTTGCTCCTTGAAGCTTTCCGTGGCTTGTGGGGGAGAGGTTGGTTTCGGATTGTTAGATGATCGGGTGGTGACCATGTTGTCAATGTCAGGATATATAGAGATGTCTTGGTTTGAAAGAATATAATCTTGTTGGTAGAAGAAGTTCTCAGGGTATATTAGAGACGAACTTGGGTGTGGTTGTGAATAGACTGCAACGAGCGTGTGGTTGATCAGCCTGGGTCTGGGGGAAAGACGGTTTATATCGTGACTGCCAGTACTCAAACGCCCGCGAGGCTCGACACTAGGCCATATCGAGCCGGACTTGTGAGCGAACATATCACATGAATCCTGCATCGTTTCGTTTGCCTCTGTTTTGTTTACATAACGATAATACGGCATTGTAACCATACTATACAAGATTTTTCAGAACCATCAGTACAAGCTAACCCTTCGAAGTACAATATCTGCAAGTCAAATCTTCGCTTTCACTGCTTCATTTAAAAATGGGGTATTTTGAGATATATATACTCTAAGACTTGATATTTGCTTCTGGATAAAGTCCTAGAAAAGTGCCAGTTGAAAGCGCGCTCGATTTTTACGCCCAAGCGAACTTTGTGCATGCACACTATGCAATCTCCAATTTCCCGGGTTTTATTTCATTACTATTGTATAAAAACGTCATTCTGAAGTGCTCTGCCTACTGCCCATTCATCAGGGAAGGTCCCACACCTAGGTTGCAAGGACAGGGTACGGTATCACGTGACGACATCGTGAGTCTTGGCGCATGCGCCCTCAACAAAATTCTGCATTGTGCATGAGGAGCTCACCAAAAGTTCTAGAAGTTTAAATAATCGTGTTTGAACGCACCGTATATTTGACTTGAAAAAGAGACTCCCTTTTTTTCCCATATTTCGTCGTCTACGGACTCATTCAGACTCGTCGCCGAGCTCGACAACCAAAGCGCCATGCAGTTTACTTCACGTAATCTTTCGACTGATGTCTTTTCTATGGCCGACAGTCAATCACTCAAACACTTTTTGATGTATATATCGCATAAATACTCGTCTATTTGTAGTCAATAACATAAGACGTAGCAGTTCTTCAGTATCCAACTACTTGGCCTTTGGAGAGAATGTATGTGACAGGAAGTTCGAAAGCTTTAGCGTTTATATAAGATGTATGTCTAAAGGAAATTTCTTTCTATTGATGGTATCACAGAAAGTTTTCTGGGACTTTTTAGGCATAAATTAAGGAAGGTTGATCGCATGCCTCCTAACGATTATACACCTCTGTTGCGTTTCATGATACTTTCTCAGTCCCCTTGGCCCTCCGGCTTTCTTATTCCGTTCTCATAATTCCCCCCAGTATGACCAGCCTTTCAAAGGCTTCTCCAACCCCTATCACTTGATAGCAATGGCTCTACTCAGAGTCACTGTCATCTGACTGGCCTATGTCCGCGTCGCTCGCATCCTGAAGAATGAAGACAGCACGGCCGTCCCTGTGAATTTCCACAATGTTATTGCGCACCGGTGCGCCGTCGAGCCGAATTCTAGGGTTATTCCCTTGCACATTTTGCAAAGGAAGTCCGCTGCTCTCTTCGGTGCAACATTTGTTATCTCCATTCCCGTCGTCGGGATCTTCATGATTGTTGTTATCATCTGAGTTACTGTCGGGGTCGTCGGACTTGTCAGAGGCGTCAGATGCGTTGCACATCTCCGCATCCTCATCGTCATAAGGATATTCAAAGACTCCCAAGGACCTGAGGTGCGTGGAGTTGAAGGTATCTATCTCCACGAAATGCTTAGGTGGGCGGTAGGTTCCGTTGGGTTGCCATCCGGCACGGTAGGTCCCAGAGCGGGTGCCTTTTCCTTTCTCCTCCCCCTGATTCTCTTCTTTCTCAATATCAACATGGCCGTGGTTGTTGTTGGCCTCTCCCTCTGCTGCGGCTGAGTTGCCAGTTGTTCCGTTCAAATCAAGATTGGTCCTGTGGGATTCTGCTGAGGTGCCGGCGACATCCTGGTGGTTGTTTACCCTCCTCCGCTGGTTTCGCTCCTCTGGCTGGTCGTCCTCGGCCTTGCGTTTCTTCTCGGGCCTGTATCCGTAGGTGATATTCCTAGGATAGTCAGGGTATGCCTCGTAGAATTTCCGCAAGTTGTTTTCATTGTGGAGGCGCTTAGAGATAGCCTGCTGTGAGGCTGTTCCGCCGTACCTCTGAACATATAGAGTTGCGACTGTTGAGAGAGACAATCGTGCTTGTTCAGTTGATGACGTGCCGTAAGGGTCAGGTTTGTTGTTGTCCCGGGTGAACATAAGCCAAGCAAATTGCTCTTCCATGTTCCTCACTGGTGGGGGATTTTGTGAAGGAACGGGTCGGAGTGTGCTTGAGTTCGTGGTAGGTAGGGTTGGTTGGTTGTCACCAACATTGATCAACGTCGGTGAGCCTTCATCTTCCGCAGAGTTGGAAGTGATCTGGACGTAAGTTCGGTCAGGGTCATCTTCATGAGTAGACCCGGGGGTGGGAGACAGGGAACGTTCTTCGGTCATTGCCGGTATGATGGGGACGTTGTGATTTGAGTGTGCCATTTTAAAGGTGATGTAGGTAGAGTAAAATTTGGGTTAGGTCAAGAAGAAAATGAAGAGTTGGGTTGAGGGTTGGGTTGTAATTTTGTGATTTCGGTGTCGGTGACGGTTGAGAACCAAATTGAGAGTATTCTTATAGATATTTTCTGTTCCCGGGAGCCGGAGCGCTGAGGCCGGGCGACTTCGCTAGTCCTGGGCGGAGTTGTATACTAACGACGAACTGTTACACGGCAAACGGCCTCCAGCGCGCTATATGGTTGGATATATATGAATAACAGGCACTACATTGGTAAACAATGCGCGCCGCACCGACCTCCACTGTCTCGCTGCCTTAGCCCGGGCACGCGTACCTAGACAGTGCCATTTTTCAAGGATATAGGGCATTCTTATCCTGGAGTACAGAATGATAAGGAAAGAATGGAGATCCTGTATTGTCACGTGGGGCAAAATCCATGCACTCACTAGCCACTGACCCTTTCTACAATCCACTAACGTCACGAGCCTATCCAGCCTCGCGACTGGTCCGAGCATACATAGAGTTCTGGCATGTTGGGCATATGACGACACGCCGACTAGATATCCAGTCCAACCCCATGCTACTCTGGGGTACCACCCTTGTCAAACTACCATCGTGGGCAACGGCGATGCTACCAAGAGTTCCTTGAACGGAGTGTTCTTCCTGGCCAGTTCCAGCAGATTCTTCGTACTCCACGACTCATAGTAGCCATAGCAATACTCTGCGTTAGCATTAACAGTCTTCAGCCATACGAGGCGACGCGTGACCATGTTTAACACTTCTTCGTTACAAACTCGTTCATTTGAGCCGCAACGTGATTTCATCTGAGGCATCATTGTTTTTACGAGAAGTAAAGTTGGAGGTACCCCAAAGGGTGTAGAGCACTTTTTAAATAATCATAAACTAAATACAAGTCGCCGCCGCTTTGCAATATATATTCGGCGGGATCCATGTCTCCTTTGCGCGCCAGCGGCATGATCTAGACCAAAGAGCACACGTTGATACATGATATAACTACTGGAGGCGAACGTGAACTTCAATCATAGCGCTCCTGACCATGACCTCGCTGTTCTGATGGGGGCGTTGCTGCTCTGTGTGTAGTGTATCGATAATGATTGTCGGCGACGATAGCCCCTCCTGTTACTTTTATAGGACACTGGCAGTTGCTCTTGGGTGAGCCCGCCCGCCTTCTTCTTCGCCTTGATAGTTTTGCTTTTGGTGTGGGTATGGATGCCCAACTGTGGTGTCGTTGACGCAAGGATCCGAAAACCACGTTACTTATTTTATGTTCAAGCCATAAAGTTATATATTGGGGTAATATATATATTAAAGAAACTTAGCCGTTTCTTCGAAAATGCAACTGTAACTGTTCGCTGAAAGCCTCTCCCTTCGAAAGGAGAGTGTTACTATACTGGATCATGCTGTTGACATTTACAGGTCGAGGTGGCAGCTCGGTCAGTCTGCGCCATGTGCCGGCCGCGTGGTTTTGTGTGGCGCGCAAAATCATCCTCCCCCTTGTTACGAAGGAAACGGAGCAAACATAGAATACAAGGGCTGATCTAATTAATTGATTTGCCCAGAATGTGGTTTTTGCTTCTGTCGCATATTGTAGGTCACAATCCAGATAATTCATCGAGCCCATCTTAGCCATGCCAGAGAATTTAGCTGCAGTAGAACGCTCTGCTGCCTCTGAGAAAAGTAAAAGACTGACTTAGCGATAGTGATGAACGCTGATAATATATACCCTTTGCACTTGCTGCTAAATCATGCGTCAGCTCAAGTGCTGTTGCGCCTGACTCAATGTTTGCTCGGATCAGGTTCAGGTGCTATGCTATCGTAACCAAATAGAACCTTCAACAGGAGACTTGAGGCATCTACACAATGCACATGTCCAGCTCTACCTTTGTTTCAAATCACATGCTCTAACTCTTTGCTACATGCGACATGACGATGTGATTATTTCATCGAACAGACAGATTGACGTCTCCGTAATGAGAAAATGCGATGTACCTCGTTGGATGGAAAATGGTCCTGTGATAATTCCATATATCCTTGCCCTAGAGCGACTGACGTATCCGGCTTAGCGCAACACTACATGTACACACATGTGCATGCTACAATACATCACACAATACATGTATCTCATCGTGAGTAAAAAGAACTTGAGAGTTTTAAGGATTAATTATAGAATCATTAACTTCAAATGATGTTCTACAACACATCTCCAGCATTATCGCGCATGCTGTTAACTCATACAAGTAAACAGCGCAGGGTTGCATCGCTCAATGTTCCCTAGGCTAGCCCCTCGTCCGAACGAATAACATTGAATCGGGAAATAAGTACAACCTAACCTACCTAAAAATTAAAACAACGCGCTTTCCTATTCAAAATCGCACATTTTTACATAGTATATTGTAAAAAATATGTTAAAAGGTGCTAATATACTTACAAAAACGCAATTTTTAGATGTTATTAAGGTGTTGATGCGAGAGTAAACTGAAGGTGCTGCTTGTTTCCCGGTTATTCGTTCGGACGAGAGGCTAGCCGAGGTAACGCACAAGACGATCAGATCATCAAACTATACCTCTGTGACAGCTCTTCTTTTCAATGAAGTTATACGTAATTCATGAAACTTTCTCGTACATGCCATGGCTAATCAAGCTGATACCTCTATTGATACGGGGCCTTGCGAGCAAGCTCCAATTCCCCTCGCCACTCTGTCATCGGAAAATCCGCAACTCGAGAATACTGGAGAAGGGGCGCGCACTGTATTCTCTGATCAAACTCCAGGGTTACCACCGGTCGACGGTGGTTATGCAGCTTGGCGCTTACTCCTCGCGGCATTTGTATTCGAAGCACTGCTATGGGGGTCAGTTTTGCCTGCGTACAAAGTACTTGATATCAAGACACCACGTGGTGGCGTCCCTAGTTTACCAAGTACTAGTTATGCTAACTTTGTACCCGCGAATTTAGGTTCCCGCTATCTTTCGGCGTCTTCCAGGAGCACTACGCTCAGCTCCCCGAGTTCGAGCACAATCGGTTCATTTCGGCCATAGGTACAACTGCTTCGGGTATCTCGTACCTCGGAGCGCCGTTGGTAGCACCTATCATCCGGCGCTGGTCGTCATACCGGTCGCACATGATCTATGTCGGGTGGCCGCTGTGCATTGCGGGGCTGGTGGCAGGGAGTTTCGCAAACACACTAGGGACGCTTCTGTTTACGCAAGGCGTCATGTACGGTATCGGATTTACAATATTTTATTATCCAATCCTATCTATGGTAGACGAATTCTGGATACGAAGAAGAGGGATGGCTTACGGATTACTTTGCAGCTCGTCTGGGGCTTCCGGTGCCGTCACACCGATCATCGTGCAACTGTTGCTGCATAGATATGGGTACAAGACGACCTTCAGAATCTTTGCTGTGGCCATGGCGGTTCTTACTGGCCCGTTGATTCCGCTGCTCAAAGGTCGCCTTGAGCATCGTCAAACCACCAACCTCAGAACGGACTGGAGCTTCCTCAGGAAGCGTTTATTCTGGACGTACAGCATGAGCAATATATTCATGGGACTAGGATACTTCTTTCCTGCAGTGTTCCTCCCATCCTATGCAACATTGATTGGATTACGAGGGTCCAGAGGCGCGCTATTGCTGACATTGATGAGTATTGCACAGGTCGCCGGCCAATTTGGTTTTGGATACTTGTCGGACAAGAAAGTTTCGCTAAACGCATTAATCAGCGCGTCATCGCTCACAGCAGCGATCGCGACGCTCAGTCTCTGGGGTCTAGCGCGTAGCATGCTGCCCCTTGCCGTGTTCGCGGTGTTGTACGGCTTTTTCGCAGCGGGATGTGAGTATCCTCTTCAAAAAAAAATGTCTAGATACCATTCGGTGTGACTTGGGTTTCCATTTTGATATTTAAATATCAGGCCTAGTTGTTTGACACCTGCTAACTTACAAACTAAACCCTAGATACCGCGGTGTGGGCAAGGATGTTCGTATTTGACCACCTCCGCGCGGGGTAACCGTCCGAGTTTCTGTCACTATATTGACTTTGAACAGGGTAACAACTATTAGCGAGGAGCCATCAGCCTCGCAAGCCATGTTTGGACTATTCTGTGCCGGTAAAGGTATTGGGAACATCATGACCACTCCAATAAGCGCCGGACTGATGAAATGGTCGAGCCAGTCTTCAGGATACGGACACGGGACATACCAGGCAGTCGTAATTTTCTCCGGTATCTGCTTGTTGATGAGCGCTGCGAGCACGAGCACAGCATATATTAAACAACCTTGAACCGAACTTTGAAAGCTTCATCTTTTTGGCCGGGGAAACTTTGATCAGCCATCTTTATGCAGGCAGCCGCGAAAGTAGCGAGCATGTGCATAAATCGGTGTAAGCAGTTGCGCTTTGTGAAACCCTCCAAACAGGCATCCTTCCTGTCTTATTCTCTTTAAATTGCTCTCTCCACCATTTGAATAGCTCTCCTAGCATCAATTTACGCACCATTGTACTTGACTCACAAGGCTCTTCAAAAATGCTTTCAATTTTCCCTCGCGCCATTGTCCGGGCTCGCGTCCTGAGCCACCCATTCAACCCCCTCCGCTTCAAACCACAAAGCTATGCCTCGTACTCCACACTTTCAACTCCTTACAATTCTAAGAGAGACACGATTTCTCGGAATCTTCCTCAGAATGTGGTGCCGAAAAGACAACTATGGGATCCGAAATTGTATTTCGAAGCGGTCGAGGAGCATATACACCATAAGCGAGAAAGTGGTGCTGCTATTGCAGTAGAACCCCTTGTACGGCCCTCCCTCCTTGCTATTCTGACAACTCCAACCCCAACAGTCGTCGTTTAGTACCAAGCTTACCATCCATTCACTGTCCAGGATCACGGCCTCAAAATCACCACGGAACTCGGGGAATACGTCTTGATAAACAAGCCTCCGAGCGATCAGATCTGGTTGCGCACGCCCCACCTTGGAATTATCTATTTCAGTTGGGATTCAAATGAAGGATGGAAACATCATTGTGACGGGGAGACATTGTCCAGTATACTGAAATTGATGCTAGATCTGGACATCGACCCTTCTACTGGAGTTTGTCCCGGTGCCTATTGCTTTCGACGTTGAGTTTATCCATAGCCTTGGTTCGCCATAACTATTAACGCTGCTGTATTTCGTGAATTTCAATATACTATCTTCTCTCGTTTGTTTCACTTCATTTAAGTTATGCGGGGCTCTGTGACTCTATGGCAAGTTGAATCACCGCAACAGACAATTGGGTTGCTGGCGGTATTAACATAGATTGTGCAACATAAAAATAACAGCATTTTTGCCTAGAGACGGACACACAGATAGACAATGAAAACACATTACACCACACCCATGAGGATAATGAGCAAATAAAACCCAAATTAAATTCCCAGAATATCTCAGAAAGTGTGCCAAGAATGAGCACACAAATACGGTGAATGTTCACCAACTATCAAAATCGCCCGCCATCATTCCCATTTACCCAAGCACACCGAGATACAATCTCACTGAGCAGAGCCCCTCTTCCTCACAATCTTCGGGAGACGAGTAATCTTCCAAACACTTTTCGAGCTCACATCGCTTGTGCTGCTGCGCCGTGATTCGTCAGACGACGCGGGACGCACACGCGAAGCAAGCGAGGTCAAAGACACGTGCATTTCATCTGCAAGCTTGCCCAACAGTTGAATCTCCCCACGTACCGGATCTCCCACATCATCGTTCAATGCCTCGCGCATCACTTTAACTTTATCGTACTGCTCGGCCGCTGCCTTCAGATCCAGCTTGAGAAGGTTATACAGCTCCGCTCCAATGCCGCCCATCGCAGACGATTGTTGAACGATGCGCTTAGTAACCTCAGCATAACGCTCGTAAAAGGCACGCAGAGGCACCAACTCACTAAGGGCAGTATTATGAATCTTCTCAGTCCGGGAGCGCTGCGCCGACACGACATTCAGGCGGTCCGTAGCGGCGGCAGTTTGGCCCTCCACACGCTCAATGACATCACTAAAAGTGTTTTGGATATGCTCGTGCTCCTCCTCCAGCGAATCAATCTGAGCGTCCTTCTCCTTCTCCCTCACCATCGCACTCTCCAGCAGCTTCTCCAACCCCTCAATCTGGCGTTGCTTAAGCTCGATTGTCTTCGCGGCCTCCGATTCGCCATCGAAAATCTGCGAGCGAAGCGCGTTGTTTTCGCCAAACAAGCGGGCATATTCCAGCTTGTGCTTCTCGCATTCATCTTGCAGGCGGAGGATGAGGAGCTTATTCTCTTCCATCATGACAAGCTTGGTATTCGCGGCCTTCAACTTCGTTTCGAGCTTGGTGACATCGGTCGCGGTGGTGTTCAAGAGGTTTCGGTAGAAATCCTGGCTGTTGATGGCCAACTGTAGGTCCTGAAGGCGCTGTTCGTGGTCTTCGGGCATATTTTTAACAGCTTCCTCAGCTTCTTGTAGCTTCTTCTCCAAGACTGCGATTTTGTCTTGGTAGACAGATTCGCAAGCTTCGCTGTCTTCCGCACGCGCTGTAAGAAGATCATTGTCCTTGGCGGCTTTATCGGCTTTCAGCTGTTGTTTCTCCAGGTTTTTCTCTAGTTCTGCGATTCGGGCCTGGTAAGCTTTTTCACGCGCCTCAATCTCCTCAGCGCGCTTGATGAGAGCGGCGTTGTATTGGCTCCTCTGCTCGCTCTGCTTAGTTTCAGTAAGATGCTTTTTAGGGTTCAGGACTTGCTCCACGCTCGTTTCGTCTGAGGTTTCGGAGCTACAATCTGAGGAGTCATCCACAATTGAGTGAGTGTCTTCAACTTCGCTATCCTCCTCATCACTAACCTCAGAATTGCTGTATTCAGAGGCGCTGTCCGCTTCAACGGTAGGCGATGTCTGGTCGCGCTCCTCCGAATATTTAATCACCGGGAAGTGTGCCTGCACTTCACCGTTCGCACCAGTGGGGGAGACTAGACCCATCGACTCGGATGATTGTTTGAGTACCATATTTAAATTCAAAAATAGTAAGAAGATAATGGTTTTTGATCTTCGAAGAGATCGGTGACTTGAAGATGATGGTATTGGTTCTCGCTGAAGAACTGTACTTGAAAACCGGTTGCAAAGGATATGTATATACGAGCGTCTTCCATTGTTTGCTTCAAGATTGCTCTGAACACGCATTGTGAGCTTACAATGTTTTGAGAGCGAGCATCTTCACGATGTGAATCTCTTTGTTCGAAGTTGGAACAATCATTGGTTGCTTGCATTGTATGCTCGCCCTATAATCCTCTGACGTCTATCAACTATGCTTAGAATAATGATCGGTCTTTTCAAAGGGTTCATTTCACAATAAAAAACCAACACTCGTTTTACAATGTCATCACGTTGCGAGCTCTCACTTACCATACACCTTGTGTGGCTAAAAATTTGCGGTCGCGCTGTTACTCACAAGCACATTACTTCGCTTTTCTATTATTGGGATGAAGAATAAATACATGTAAACGTAATTCTGCATATGATGTCACCAGGCACTAAAAGGTCACGGTATTGGGTTTGGCTGGAGCGGGATTCCAAAATGAGCGTTGACACATTCATTTCCAACTGATGAAAAAGTAGGACGAACCAGTAGATATATCCACGGCCAATATACCCATTGGCACGTAACAAACGATTCACACCTTTACATATTTCCATCATTGATCTCCACACCACCCGGCAGTTTTTCCAGCCCTGCAGCAATGTTAGTATTCTTATACTCATGCCCAGCACGCAAAGTGAACACTTACAGCCCTCTCCATCAACGTCTTCCTTCACAGTCTGGGCAATGCGACAGTTCATTGCCTCCTCATCAGTCTGTCTTGCCAGCTCCTTGCACCTGTCGTTATCGCAGCGCGCATTCAGCGCTCGCTGAAGCGAATCGCCTTTCCATCCAAACATGTAGTCTCCGTGGTTACCGTGGCCAGTGCTGTTCAAATGTTAGTTTTGCACAATGCCCCCCAATTCAAGATATCCTGGTATCGTGAGCTTAAAGTACTTACGCGTCCCCCATGGAAAACACCAAAGGCTGCGACCCATCTTCAGGCCACAACTCCGGATCATTAAACGGCGTCGTATCAAAAATAACCTCGTACATGACCTGCGGCAGGTGCACGGGATGCGTCTCGGGACATTTTCCACGCTGCTGCTCAGGCGTGTAAGGGCGAGTGATAACCGGGTCGGCGTAGGGCTCGAATGGAATCAAGGGGTACGCGACGTGAGATTGATGGTCGGGCGAGTCGAGGTTCTTCCCGTCCCAGCAGGTGGGGAAAGTAACTAGAGTTAGTTTAGAGATTGGGGCAGCATTTGTAGGAGGGGTTCTTGTACCTTGCGTTCGAATACCACCCTCACATTGACGAGGGGGAAGACTCGTTGTGTCTAAAATCGCGGGTACAAAGTCAGTTTAATTCATCTCGAGGTGGTTCAGTGGGTGCTCAAGGTCTCAGCATGCCACCCCACATTGTGTCTTGATTCTACTTTGTACCCCGGAAAAACATACCGTTCCCTGTGCACGGGGCTCCGCCGAAGGGCCTCTGGTTCTTGTAGAGGCAGCGGTGACAAATACCGCGGGATTCCCCCGTCGTGTTTCTCAGCATCGGGTTACCGGCTAACATTCTGAATCCCTTCATCACATTTGTATTAGTGTTGGTAGTGGTGGAAGAGGGATCTCAAACCTACGGGAGCAAAAGCAGTCACGTTGCTGACCCCATCATAGGGCGGGATGTAGTACACAGTCATTCCGCCATTCTGGTGCAGCCCTTCATTCGAAACTTGTTTGATGCGTTTATACGTCCCGTTTCGCGCGCGGAAGTACAGCGCTGCGGTCCAGTAGTTGGAGAAATCTGCAGTGCGACGTTACTACGTGCGATTTTGGAAAAGAAGAATCGAGATACCTTCGCTGAAAGTGCAACTCGTGCACGTTGATTTGTTTACCAGATCGTGCTCTAACGGCTTCATCTCCGCTTTAAACGAATTTCCTCCTACAATCTGATGTGTATGCGGCGATCCGATGAGTCCGGGATTCACGAGTGGATCCAGGCGCTCCACTGTGAGCTGCGAACACGCAAAACGCATCATGTGCGCTACCTGCGCTTTCACTAGCCCTGCGGCTGCGAGTATTTGGAGTACTTGGGTGCGCATGGTCAGAGTAACGGTACTCCGTGAGGCTTGTTGGTGTAGAGTTGTGATGTAGATGTCTCTCCCGTTACTCGTACTTTTCTCAAACAGCGAGGTCGCGCCAGGCTAATATACTATGACTTTGCTATTAACGTAATTGCCGTTTCACCAAGGCTTGGGTGATAATTTAGGATGTTCTTTGTTGGGAAGATCGCTATCTGAAGTGACGGTGGTTGGTGTCACAAGCAATCAATATTAGTGAAGTGACAGGCATCTGCGAATTAGCCGGCAAATGTTCTACGTATAACCTGGTAGGAAAAAGGCCATAGATATGAAATCGAATTCCAGAATCTATAATGTTTGCCTGGGCGGCGAAATGATGATGCTTGTCATTGGTTTAGTGCTGTGTGATCGCAGCATGTGAGTGACCGTGGGCAGTTAGTTGGGTTGATTGCATTCTGTACTTCGACATCTGTGTATGAATTAGTCAAACTAGGAAGTAGGATATTGGCAAGGATCTCTCGTGGTCCTATTGTTAAATAGACATGAGGTGAATTACTCGTTAATCTTTTTTTTTTTTTTTTTTTTTTTTTTTTTTTTTTTTTTTTTTTTTTTTTTTTTTCGGAGGCTTCCATTTACACCATGAAGGAGGCTCTAGAGATCTCACGGCATGTCGAACTGAACTCCAATTTGCATCTTTCTACCCTCTGTACCGCTATGATAGACAGTGTTGAGATAATCCTGAGTTTTTCTTGACAGCTTTACAGCGCATATTGATGGAAAGTCAACCTGGCCCGAAGCACAATATCCCACGAAACGCTAAACTTGATTTGGTTGTAGGTGTATGTGGGGTATTCAACTACCCATCAGTCACACACAGAAATATTCACAATAAAGAAAGATGCTTTCAGATATCTTATATTCCACAAGTTCGTTTCGTGGGTTCTAAGTTTTCATTATAAACATGTACGTGGTCAAAAGTTCCGTCGTAGCGGCATGGTAGGAGAAACCAAAATGCATCACCCGCGCCCGTTTCTCAAGAAAGAACATGGGAATAATACACCATGGAATATGCCATCCCAAAAAATCTAAACAAAAGAGAAGAAAGGGGTATCATGCGCCAAACCCAATGCAATGCATCAACCAAACCACCGAGAGAAGAAGAGTCCTCCAAGAATGCAATACAAAGAATCGAAAAAGTCCACCACCATCATCATCATACACGAACGTCAGTCAAAAGGCATCCTCCCGTTCAAGCCGGTAACTCTAGCGGCGTCCTGGGTGGACTCGACGTAGCAAGCTGGCCATACTTCTGCGCCCCACCATCGCTCCCCACATCCGGCTTCCACCATGTCGACCCACTTCTTTGATGTTCGCCCGCATACGCACCATCGTGCCCGCCATCCCCAGCCGCTGGCAGCTCAGCAACACTTGAAGGCGATGCGGCGGCAGTCAAGAAATGTAGCTCGTCGCTTGGATCGCGGATCCACTTGCCCGCGCCAGCGGTGGGATCGCTGACTCTTCGCTTGCGTCCGCGCCGTTTGCCGATCACGTATGCTGCTACAACGCCGCCGATTGCGAAGGCTGCGAGAGGAATACCGACCCCGAGACCGATTTTTGCGCTTTGAGAGAGACCGGATGGCTCTGGTGATGGCTCTGGGGGTGGGCTTGACGGGGTTGGTGAGGAGGTGGGTGTTGTGGATGGCGAAGGGGTGTCGCTTGGTGGTGATGTTGGTGATGAAGTAGGGTTTGGAGGTGGGTTAGGTGATTTGGTTGGACTTCTTGATGGTGAAGTTGTTGGTTGGGAAGAGGATCTTGATGTTGATGATGCTTGGGAGGTGGTTGGTCTGTGTCTTGTCAGTGATGAGCTATCCAGGATATCGTGGTCTAAGTTACCTTGAACTAGTAGGGCTCGGTTTACCAGTGCTGCTCGTTGCTCGCGCAACTACGTCGCGAGGATGTCTCTGTAAACTAGATTCCACCGCTACTACACTCTCTAATATGCACACTGTAGGTAACAGAAAAAGCGTAAAAAACCGCATCTTTGGCGCAAAGGAATGACGCGTCGTGAGATTTCGGAAATAAAATTGAGATACATTTGGGGCCTTGTTTCTCCTTTATGGCTTCCTCACCAAATATCTTACCCCAGCCCCTTTGCCTTCCGGTATCAAATGGTGATATATGGGGTCGATCAGGCATATTAGGCCGCCCATGGCTGAGAGTAGCCTTGTGTGAGAGGTGTAAAGATAGACGGCGCGGGAAGGCTGTGGCTAGGTGTTTGGTCTTGGGGCGAAAAGTGTCGGTGCTGATTGGTCAAACTGAGGAGGCTTTGAGATTATTCTGTCCGGTGGCATTCGGGCATTCGAGCACGCTAATGCACGCTTCGAATTTTGGGTTAGCGCTTGTCTGCTGGGAGAGCCATTTGTTGTGCGAACAGAAAATGCTTGTATCGATCAATGTGAAGAGTATTGATACATACCTGACATCGCAACCGACAAACAAAGGAACAGAAAAAATACGGCAGCAGAACATAGCTTATCTAGATGACCGGGTAATGAACCTAGGAAGACAGCAAAAGTAGGTGCGAAGTAGGTAAACGAAGTCTGCTTACCACCATAGCCTTCCGCATGTGCATCTGTACACAACGACTTTGCCACCACAAGATTTTCTATTCCCATCATATTACTACATCTCTCGGAAACATTTTCTCCGACAGATCTCACGTTCTAGCATTTTCCCTATTCGCGCAAGGCACTCGGCATTCTGTCGGGAACTGAACTCCCCTCAATATGATGATCAGCGCCATCCTTGGTTCTCGTCCTTTCTCCCCACGAACAAAAGGTCATTATCCGATCCAGAAGCTACCATTTACACTGCACGGCAAGAAATGAAGACGTGCTGACAATGGTCCAAGATGGTGTTAGTGGCGTGGTGAAAGAAGTAGCACGTGACTACGTGTCTTTAGCGCGGGACGTACCTTCCTTACCTTCACTTCTTGCATTATGTAATCGGCACGTCGAGCGCGTATGTACCTACCGCGTTCTGCTTCCTCCATCAGTACACCGCCTTTACCTCGAGCATCTGTCTGGCCCTCTTTCGCGGCCGCATGCCTCACCATGGAGCGACTCCCGGCAGAGGTGCTGATGAACATCAGTGAAAATCTACCTCCCAAGGAGCTTCGAAATTTCCGCCTCGTCGCCCGAGCTTTCGCTGCCGCCGCTACTCCACGACTGTTTCGCCAGCTTGTCTTCCATGCTAGCAATGCTAGCTTTAATCGCATACAAGCTATTGCAACCCATCCGGTCTTCAGGAAATATGTCAAAGAGCTTTGGTTGGACGCCAGATTCTACGGGGGTCGCATCCGGGGCATTGAACATTGGGAAAGCATCTTTACAACCCAATTAAACAAAGCTCAGAGCCGACGTGGTGAACAGAGTGAGGAGTCCAACAGGGAAGATTTGGTGGCTAGGTGGTTACAACAGTTCAACATCTATCAACAAAAGGTCAAAGAAGAGGAAGGTATCCTAGATTACTTTCTCAACGGAACCTTGGCTAGACGTGTCTTTGACCGCCTGACGAACTTGACTACATTCGGCATCATGAATGGCAAATTTCGACGAATTCCATCTTTCTCTCGAATTGAGCGAGACGTCTCGATTCTTAGGACATCGGATACCTCGGGCTTTACTCGAAGAAGGTGGCCGTTACAGGAAGCCCTAATTGGCAGCGTTCGTTCTATGGGTGAACACCTTGCCGTGCTGGCAGTTCAAAATATTTCATGCATGTCATTCCATCCCACAGTGTTTCCTGAGGATTTCGCGGATCAATTACCCAATCTTAAAATGCTAGATATTTCAAATATCGAAGTCATTGATTGCGAGACTTGCCGCTCAGTCATGAAGAAAGGGCGCTTAAAGTCGTTCATCGGTGGTTTGAAATCTCTTTCGAGGTTGTTCCTGGGGTTTGAACACTTCGAATGGTACTTCGAGTCTGAGAACGAGGAAGACTACGATGAGATGACTGAAGAAGGTCCTTTCAGCCCCTGTTTTGCCGACATCATACCATCAGATATCAGCAACCTTTCTGAGTTTGAAACTAGCCACATCAACGCGACTGAAAGCTCTTTTATTGAATTCCTACTCAACAATAAGCAAACTCTTACCCATATCAATTTGGACGAGGTGGTCTTTCCAGATACATACGCGTGGCGGCCCATTCTGTACACCATGCGAGATCATCTCCGACTGCAGTCCATTCTGCTTCGAGGTGAATATTTGCTGGAACAGATTGAATTATGTGAAGGCAAATTCACCCCCTTCAAAGATATAGAAAATGAGGACTTTCTGGGTTGGGTAGAGTGGGAATACGGCTACGACGGCATATGGCAAAAGGCTAGAGTGAACGAGTATTCTGGCTTGAGAAGTCTTGCAGGAGATGTTTGCCACTCATAGTGTGATACTTACACTGAGACATGAACGGATATGCACAGAGGGCATAGTCTCAACTCAGAACATGGTTATAAAAGAACTCTCACTTGTATCCTACTATACATACATAGGTAGCGTTGAAGTCTGCACACGTAGGCACATACAAGTATTCTCCTAGGAACCCGTGACGCCAGACTTTGCACCCTCGTGTTACCCACCCCAACCTCCATCCTCTTCTTCCTCGAGCACCCAACCCAATAAGGCCAGACCACTCAATGAAAAAGAAACAAGTAAAAGAAGACGAAGATCTCGTTCGCGTCAGCCAAAGGTAGTGCGATATTGGCGACACCGTGATCCCGCAAGAGGCCATCCAACGCAGTCTTCAGGCCCCCCCTCAGATCCAAGATATTCAAAAATAAAAGGTAAACTTTCGTACACTGGCACTCGTGGTCCAGCTGCGACAGGAGTTACCCTGTGCAAAAACAGATACTACATCAGATCAAAGCCATTACTGGCAAAGAGAAGATGAGGGAAAAAAAAAGAAGAATGATCAGTGACGAAGAAGGGGGTATTTATATGTTGCTTGGGGCAGGGGTGGGTATGTCGATGGATGGGGAGTGGGTGGTAGGCAGATATGTCACGTGAGCGCACGTGATGTGTGTTGCCTTTTCGGCACTTTGCATCCGCGGGGCTGAGCACTCGTGGTACTGTGACTGAATTCTCGGACCGCGGGTTTTTCCTTTGGATCACTAATGTCACCGGCAATTATAGGAATTTGTAAGCGAAAGCTTTGCCGCGGACAAAATGGGTTACGGGTTCGCCCAGTTCTTTTTTAGCGTTTGAGGCGTTGTAAAGAGTCTATGTCTGTCCAACCAGTTAACTAGCGCTTGAGAGCTGAATATGGTGTTGTGCGCAAGCGCAAGCGGTGAAATGTGATCAATATCTATACATATTGATGTAGGGGTTGTAGGGCGGAAAAAGTAAGCCATGCTGCTTCTGTTAGTGGGTGGGGGCGAACGATAGACGGAGGTGTGGGCTGGAGTTCGCGGATTTCCGTTCACAATCCGTTTCTATTCATTGATGGGGGCAAGCTTATGGTGACTAAATCCTCCAGTGACGTTATGCTTCTGAGAGTTCATTGAGCGTTCTTCAGCCATTGATTGTTTTTGGCGCTAAACAGTACCTCATGGTTTGACCACAGTGCATCAATATCTGTTTCCCCAGATCTGCAAATTTCAAACGGGTTAAATGATATTACATATTCCAAATTTCACGAGTGACTCCCTAGAGTTCTTCGCTTTGTCTTTCGGTGAAACTTTCACATATTGATCGTAGTACTGAGTACCTACGTGTCAAGGATGCGAATGAGCGTTGGAGTCAATGTAGTTAATCACACAATCTTGGTCGTTATCCCATT
This sequence comes from Periconia macrospinosa, assembly GCA_003073855.1. Classification (NCBI taxonomy): domain Eukaryota; kingdom Fungi; phylum Ascomycota; class Dothideomycetes; order Pleosporales; family Periconiaceae; genus Periconia; species Periconia macrospinosa. The sequence continues at coordinate 123,326 of KZ805382.1, forward strand.
CTTAAAAACGACACGTGCGGGTTACTATTGGGGGCGTACCTAGGTAGTACCAAATCACCACGTGGTGTGGCTTCTGTTGGTCCAGCACTGTCTGAGCGCCCCGTCAGCACATCATCGCATGTGCCGGGTTGACTATATGTCCGCGCATTACGATGACTCGTGTTTTCGGTGTTTTGGAGGCTGGAATTTTATATTGAAAGTATTGTGTGGTGAAATTTATACATGACTGTTACTAAAGATTTGCGTGTACAGTATGTTTGCTCAAAGGCCTGGAGCGGGTACTCAGGACGGTCAATTCGGAACATGTGAAAGAATTTTTGTCTGGTATATCGTGTGTCAGGGTTTGTGTGGTTTGTGTGGTTTGTGTGTGATATTCAATCGATTTCCTTGGTGTTCAAAGATTTCCTTTATTCACTGTGTGCTAGCAAATATCGCAGCCAGCGCTAGGTGAAGCAAACACCTAGCATGTACATATTAAAGCTCTCTCTCTATATCTAAATACATCAGGTTCTTCTATTATCAATTCTCTCATCATGACAAAAGGCGAACCTTGGCGGTATAATATAGCTATCAATACTATCTTTATGGGTAGACATGTGATCCGGCTTGCGTTCCCCAATGAAAGTCTGCGCTTTTCTTCCAAATTTACATATTCTTGGACTTTTACTTCAACACGGGCTTTTTGTCCAAAACTGAACTGTTGTTTCAAGGCTCTGGAGAAATTCTGTGTGTATTTTACACAATTATGACTGGAACAAACGGGTGGACTAAATTCACTGTTCCATGACTACCCTGCCGCTCCCGCTCACAATCGTTCTATAAAGCACAGACACAGTTCGTGATCTTCGCTGCGCTATGGCCTTCGTTCTATGAACTTGTAGCCTTTCGTATGTGATTTTGCTCTCGCAGAGAAGCGTCTTTTCAGATCGGGTCTACGTTGCGGATAGAGAGCACTATGACCAATTAAGCATGTAGAGTTCACACTGAACAGATCTATCAAGTCGGTATATACGATTTCACGCAGTTTCTTTCGATATTTTCAAGGGTATAGATGTACATAGAATGTGCGTTGATTATTACGGTTCTGTCAGTTCTTAACTTCTTACGTGGTACAGGTTGATAGCCGCACCAAAACCAGGAAGCCCCCTTTCAATTACCCGCCGCGGGTGTGATAAGGGCCTTAGTATTTGTTGCACCACAATGTTTCACTGCTCTGCGATCGAAAGTCATCATGTCAAGGCCATTGTATTTAATCGTTGTTAGAAGGTCGCCCATGGAGCTCTACCAAGCAACAGCCTGCTTTCGCAAAGGAACTCTGTGCCGTAACATTGTTATGTCAACAACTCTACACTATTACGACACCGAACAAAACAACTCGACGAATATATATCAATTTAGCACTTCATTTCCAAGGGCATACAGTGCTACAATGGGAACAAAGATGTTTTCTGCAAAGCAACTCGCTCTTCAACTCGGGGTCATTCTGTTCCTCTGGAACCTGACCATCCTAGGTGGATCTTTCAAGGGGTCACGCCCTCCCTCAAAATGGGAGTGTTTTCGCTCGTTGATTCATCTTCTCCCTCCGGTATTTCTATACCTCTTCGCTTGGCTTGCTGATCAATCTACAGACCCAGCTTTGGTATGGTTTTACGCTCTCTTCGTTTTCCGGTACTACAAAACTGTCATAAGTGTCTATTACTGGTTTCAATACAAGCCAGCTGTGGCAGTGAGTATCCCAACATACACACCGGATGACTGTACAGTGATCCTCCCTACGGCCGGACCTAACGATAGAGAAACCTTCGTGGACTCGATCTGTGCAATTCTCATGAACAAACCAAAGCATGTGATCATTGCAACGGCCACGGAAAAGGTTCAGGAACTTGTTAAGACTGTGTTGGCGGAAATGATATCCAAGAATGGGCAGCTTAAATACCAACTTGAACACAACTTGGGCAAATTTGAGGTCCCTGTCTCCGCCATTCAAGTGATTAATTGCAATGCTGCGAACAAGCGCATACAGTTTCTCACAGCTTCTCGCTTGGTGAAGACTAAACTGATCGCTTCGGTGGATGACTCTGCGGTTTGGGGACCAAGGCTCCTCCTCGGCACTCTCCCAGCGTTCGATGACAGCAATGTCGGGCTTGTAGGCACGAAGAAATGGGTCAAGCGCTTGGAATGGAAGGACGATCCGACGAAGTCTTGCCTGGCTAACTGGCTTGGCGCATACTGGCAAGGATTCTCGAACACTCTATTCGCTCTGTATCTCATCCGTCACAACTTTGAGATTCAATCCTCGAATGCTGCAGATGGAGGAGTATTCTGTGTCTCTGGTCGCACTGCATTTCTTCGTAGTCAAATCGTCCGGGACCCCGAATTCGAGCACGACTTCCTCAACGAGTATGCCTTCGACTTCTGTGGGTTTAAACGTGGCGCGAATCTGGCTGCGGATGACGACCTTTTCATTGTTCGCTGGGTCACAAAACGCGACTGGACGATAAAGATGCAGCTTGCGGACGATGCTACTGTGACGATCACGATGAAAGCGACTCTTCAAGTATTCGTCCAGAAGTGTCTACGCTGGAGCCGCACGATCGTACGCCAAAACCCGAAGGCACTGTTTGGAGATCGCGTCATCTGGTATAAGTGGCCGATCACGGTCTGGACTACCTACCTCCCCTGGATGTGGAATGCGTCGTTGCTTTGGGATCCAGCATTGGTGATCACTCTCCTGCGAACAGCTATGTATAAGCAGTCGATGAACAAAGTCTCTGTAATCCTGGCTCTCGTTGGTTTCATCTACGCGACCAAGCTTATCAAGACGGTTCCTTGGTTTTGGGCCAACCCGGATTACTTTTTCCTCTACTTCTTCCCAATTCCTTTGACGCCTCTGTTTTCGCACTTCCACTCGCTGCTCAAAATCTGGACATACATCACCGCCATTGACACCAGCTGGTCGGGAAGGAAATTACCACCCAAGCAGTCCTGAGTGGATTGTTCCAACTCTTATTGCTCACTTCCGGCTTCCCGCACTAATTCTGGAGGCCAACTGGTTTGGTTTTTACATCAAGGTAGCTGGGCAATTTCCTTTGTCATTCAAATCTCACTGATCACGAGCGTCGCTGCGCTGCCTGTGCAGTTTCTGCAGCAAGGTGCTGTTCTGCCGAGTCATTGGTATCTGAGGAAGTGCGTTTTAACCCGGGGGTGCGCTTCTTCTTTGGCGAGGCAGAACTTGGGGGGGTCTGGACAGCCGCATCAATGGGACCGTGCAACACATTTCCGTGGTGGGTTTACCATGAGGAACATTTATATCAAAGGTTCACGGGTGAGCCAATTATAATGCATATGTAGTCTGTAATGTTTTTATTCAGTTTTCTCTGTCTTCTTTTTCAATGTACGTAAGGTAGCCTAACTTTTGACTGCTGCTGGAATTTGTTGTTTTGGTTCTGTACATGTTGCCGGTCATCTGTACACATCAATCAATAATTATCTGAGGTACCTCCCCGCGTAGCGAGACACCCGGTGTGGCGAGACAAATGAGAGGTACTTTGACTTTGAGCAGCTAGAAAACCGACGCGCACAACGCATATTGCTGTAACTTAACAAAAATAATCTGCTGTAGCTAATTCTAAATGTCTACTATCTCCTTTTCTTTATAAATTATATTTGCAATATTGCTCCCGCGCATAATTTGTACAGCACCTTTTGCCGCGTCACAGACTTCCCTCCTATAGCGCTAATCTCGAGCCTTTATCACTCTAAATTTTCGTAGAATAGTCTTGTCTAAGCCTTAAAACCTCCCTCCTATGCTAGGAAGTCATTATTAGCCCTATGCGCGCTGTCGCGGACAAATTTATGCAGGGTCGCCATGTTGCTTAGTACCTCTAGTAGAAGTAAAACTCTAATCCGGGCTAATCCGGGATAATTCCGCACGCTTTTCTCATCCATGAGCGGGTATTTTATTGTACTGTAAGATCTGTGACGGCTTAATGTCTCGTTAAAGGCCAATTGGCAAACCTGTGCACAGACACTGAGCGCAAATTAGTTACATCTATGTCTGGGTCGAAGGAAGCTATTCCTCATTCGTAGGGGTCTCTCGCCAACTTCGGGGACGAGATTGACATTGTTTTCAAGCAGATAGCTAGCTACACCTCATCAATACACACACCATTCACCATTGCATGCACGCCATACTGTGACACTAATGACCCGTTCTTTGCAGTTTCGTTAATGCATATAGCCCTGGAACTCGCCGGCGCGAGCGATGTTACGCTCCAGTATCACTCTGGTCCGAAGCATTCAGTATCAATTAATGCAAGCACTAAAGCGGTATAGGAAGCGATCAGTTATCCGAAATTCAACATTGTTCGCTGCCAGAGAGTTGAGCTCTCAGTCAATCTACGTTTTAGTCGTAAAACTCTTATCTAGCAATGGAGGGGTGTTACAAAAGGCTAGCATTTTCGTCGGTTGTTTAAGGCATCAAAAATTAGGTGGGAGCTATTTAATCGCCACTTCGTCTCGTAACTTCTCTATTGCAAGAATCAACTATCTTTTTGCTTATATTCTCCAGCAATTCACTCACTACCTAACTTTTCTATACACTCGTTCTCTTCTATACACTCGTTCTCTTCTATACACTCGTTCTTTTCTATACACTCGTTTCTAGCTCTTTTAACATGAGACTATCTACTATGTTGTCGCTAGCTTTCGCTGCTCTAGCACTTGGTGCTCCAAACGAGCTCGATAAACGTAGGGGGGATATAGTCAACAGCGGCTGTTGTTCCATTTTCTGTCCTGATCAATGTGGCGGCGTCGACAACCAATGCACCAGAGCCTGTCTCGCCGTAAGTGTTCTCCCTTCTAATCTCTAGGTATTGGCTGGCTGTAAGGATTCTAACGTGTTTTATAGCTCTGTGGCAAACAAGGCAACTGCCAACAACAATGCAACGATACTTGTTAACGGGACGTCGCTGGCGGTAACGATTCCTAGGATAAGCGATCAAAGGGGTAGTTGTAACGGCGGTACGCCATCTCTGGACGGTAACTTCAACAGGTTTTCAGAGGATAGTAAGCGCTCAATCGTTGTATGGAGTTCCCTACGGGGTTTAAGCTCGGACGACTGTTTGCGGGTTCCTATCATTACTGAGTGTCAAATAAATATTATAAACTAAGGCTCGAACGCCTCTCTTATGAAGCCACACCTTGCTTAGTTAGCTCCTAACTTCTCTGCTAATGATTGGACAAGATTAACTCAAGAAGGGCCGTCTACCTTTAACAAAATTAATAAAAAAGCAACTACAGGGGTATGAGCCAAGCACTGGCAGCTAATCTTGGCTGTAGCAAAGGTTTTGTTGACTATCTAGCGCTACTGAACTGCTTCTCCTTTCTCTTCGTTGTCATTCCTAGTTTTTCGCTACAGCTCTTGCATCGCCAGCTCAGTAATGGCCGCTTCATCTTCTTGCGTCAGTAAAGTAGTGAATAACGATGCACTATCTCCCCTCCAACCTTCAGGAACTTCTGACTCCTCAGATCCCAAATTTCCCATGGTTCTAAATTCATGAATAAGGTGCTCTAGAGAAGCTGTATCTGAATCTTCTGTAGAATGATAGAGATCAATAGGATAGGTAGTCATGTACTCATGGACGAATCGACCTTCGGATTTGATCTCCTCAAAGAGCATTAACGCATTATCTGGTAGTATTGTCCCCAGCCGAACAGCCAGGGCAGCGATGCCTTGCACGATCCCGGTGATAAAGGGATAGATGCGCGTAAGGTTTTGGTACCCTCGCATGCACAGTAGGAAGTAGAAGTGCGCTTCCTTGTTTGTGTGGTGGTGTAAGATGTAGTTGATGAGGTAGAGCATGCCGCTTTGCCAGATGACACTGTAGTTGGCGGACAGACACGTAGCTCGGTAGACATAGACAAGCCTCTTTAGCTGAGTTATAGAAGCTTCGATCACATCAGTGGGGGTCGCCTTGTTTCCGGCTACGGTGATGAGTTTTGGCTGAGGTTTTAGGTCTGCAAAAGGTCGGAAGAGATCTAACACCACAGTATGGAACCATATGCTAGAGGTAGATCAGCATCAGAACCTTGAAAAAGTGTTATAATGGTCATACTGAAGGGGGGTTACTCCGTGTGGGTTCTGCTCGTTCCGCCTGACGCCTTCTTGCAGATCATCTGCCCAGGCTAACAATTTCTGAAAGATACGTTCTGCGGCAGCTAACGAGACTACACGTCCATAGAAATATTGGTAGTTCATTTCAAAGGCGATGGACCAAAGTTTGCAAACGGAAGTATAGGCCTGGCCTTGGTAGGGAGGCAGTGGTCGGCTACATAAGCCTTCGGCAGATAAATCACCAGGTATAGGTAAACTTGGTGGCAGCTTGACCAATGGCTCGATGCGGTAACTCATAGACATAAGCCTGTTCTTCAATTAACCATGTCACTTCATGTGCTTGTGTTTATTTACATTTGGAGATTGAACGAGCCCCAGGCGACAGTTGCGGCCGCCGTTTTCAAATCATCGTCTTGAAGATTTAGTGGGCTTGGCGGAGGATCTGTTGGAACATTGTACAAGTGAAGTCGCTCGGCCATGCTAGCGTTCTCGGTCAGGAATTTCATGCCGATCTTGTCTTTTCCCAAAGAGATCAAGGCCATACATATTAGGGAAGTGGCTGCAACGGTTGGTAAGCAGTCAACGTCTTTTACCGTGTCGTAAAGCTGCGAAGCCTCATGTAAGAAGCTGGAAGCTAACGAATACGCAGCAGGTTCATAGTACGCATACGCTTGCTAAAAACAGCATTAATAAGGCAGTTACACGAAGTAGACTACTGGCTGATGAAACGTACACATGCCCATGATAGAACAGCGTTAACGAGAAGTCGCGAGCAGAACCGGGTTTCGCCACAGGCGAGGTCTTCAAGGAAGAGATCAATGTTGAAATATCCAAACCAAGGCGAATATTCTTTCAGGTATAGACTTATCGCTCGAGCAGCGAAATCATCTGTGATGGCAACATCAGTCCAGCGCCGTATACGGATGTGATTTAGACGAGCATCAATGTATTGGCTAGAAGGACCACTTTGTGTACCAATAGCAAGATCGCCCCGGTTGCCGGCCGAAGAGGGTGTCGAGAGGAGTTGTTGATCATGCTCCGATATAAAGTCCTGTTCACTTCTCCTCAAAGGCGAATCTGGTTTGCCATGGAGGAAGGTGGTAAAAGGACTGATTCCAAGGAGACCCAAGTCAATTGAAGCAACATCCAGAGGGATCAAGGCAGGATAGGCGTTCGGATGTATTGCAACCAGTTGGAATTCGGCGGATGTGCTAGTTGGAGGTAGGATATTCCGGTTTGTCTGGTTTGGAGAAGGATATCTCCGGCTGAGAAGCTCTCCCGTGAATGCAGGCACATTATCCGGCGACATGGCTTCACGTACGTGTCGAAATAGTTCATTAGCTCCACGCTCAGAAGCGTGCTGCAGTAAGCCATAGACATTATTTATATTGTTTGACCTTTGTTCTAATTGCTCAAATTTCCGTTTCATAGGATCGACCTTGTGAATATTGGCTTCAAACGAGGCATCGTTATCAGTATGTGGATAAGGTGCGCGAATTGGCAAATGGCCTGCGTCGTTAGTTTCTCTGAGACGCCGAAGCATCTCGAATGACTCGTCTTCAGGCAGCGTGACGAGCTTGTTTAATAGCTCTGCGTACGCAGTTTGCTCGCTGCGAAGACTGTCGTATCTTTCATGTAGCATTTGTCTTTCGGTGTCTGCATATTCGCACGCCGTATTGTGAAAGATACATTTGCTACACTTTGGACGCTCAGCGCTACACTAAGGATAGGTTAGTAGACGATTCGTCAGACAGTTATAGATTTTCGTTACTATACCTTAGTTTTCCGAGTCCTACAAGCGGAGCATGCGTTTGAGACTCGGGCTCTCTTGGGTATTGGCGGTGCAGCCTGACGAGCCCTGCCGCTGGCTGGAAGAAGCCGGCGTAAAGGTTGCCTATTCTTGTCACTATCATTGTGGGTATTCTCCATGATCAATTGATAGTTGCGGGGCAAGGTTGAAGAGAGCGGTAGCCTGGCAAACAATTCGGAGCAGGTAGACGGAGGTGGGCTTAAAATGAGCGGGCACGTGCTCCTACCCCACGTGGGGCTATATCGCCAAACTTCTTTAGCTGGGTATATCAGCACCGGATCATACTACAGTAGGTTTTTTTTTTAACTTTGTCGAAGGTAGAGCCCTTCTTGAATCGATCGAAATCCGATAACTAGCAGAGAAGTTGGGAGCCAACCAGGCACGGTGTGGCTTCTCAAGAGAGCAGGGTTGACGACGAATGCGATTGGCGCTGGGATCGATCGAACCCCAAATTTATGCCGCTCACTATTTCTTCTTTCCACTTGCACAAAGTGCAAATTCATTCATTAACCTGCTACATACACATAAAAGCATCTAGCCAAATCCCAGCGTAAGGTGTAGTTGAAACCATTTGAAGTCTGGAGACGTTCAACGCCCGACTAGCTGAACAGACCGCACCAAATCATGCAGGGCGGATCGTCTCGTTCTCTCCGGCCTCCCCCGCGTCCTTTGCTCCCCGCTGTTTCTGGTATGCAAAGGCAGATAACAGAACCGCCCCCCAAGAGACAGCGTATTGACAACGCCTGTGAGAAGTGCAGAGCTCGCAAAACAAAGGTCCTATACACCCTATGGCTTGCTCCTAGTCCTTGCTTAGAGATACTGCAGTGCAACGGGAACCGCCCGAAGTGTGCCTCGTGTATTACGCGCGCAACCGATTGTGTCTATAATGAGACCGAGTCACGCGTCCTCAGACGCAAATACGAAGACTCACGTAGCAGGCAGACGAAGTACGAGGAGTTGATTGATATGCTCAAAAATCTGCCCAGCAGTGACGCTGCAGAGCTGTTGCGCCGGTTGCGCACAGGAGAAGATGTCGACTCCCTCGTACGCCAGATGCAAGCAGGAGACCTCCTCATCCAGCTCTCTGTAACCCCTGAAACGCGAAGGCGATACGAGTTCCCGTACCTTTCGAATATGCCTTGCTCTCTAATCGTGTCGGGCAATCCTTACTTAAAATCCATTGTTTTCGATAGAACCTGGAACGAGACACAGCCCTCCAAGCGTATTACCGATGATCGATTGAACAAGATGTGGGATTCTGATGCATACTCAAAACCGTTTCATGCAGCTACAATCACGGAGCCTGCGCTCTCTGATCTTGACATCTCGAAGTGGACTGCTGTCACATCTGACAATAAGCTATTAAGAGGGCTTTTGAGCCAGTATCTACTGTCTTCTTACAACATGTTCCTACCTTTCCCTAAAGACCTCTTCCTCCAAGACTTGGCTTCTGGATGTACCGGCTATTGCTCCTCACTTTTAGTGAATGTTGTACTGGCTGCGGCATGTGTAAGTACATCTTCCTCTTTATTTTTAACGATGGCACACTTAACTATACTCTGCAGTCAAGTTATCAGCCACTCCTTAACCGGGCTAACTTCTGGATGCCTGAGAGTTTGCTGTACAAATTCTTGGCAGAATCAAGAATGCTGTGGGAGTTGGAAAGCATGGGAAAGGCATGCCTCACAACAATCCACGCCCTATATACCTTAGCAACTATCATAAATAACAACGGCATAGACAAGGTCGGGTGGAAATATATGCTCCAAGCGATCACTATGAGCGAGGAGCTCGGAATTTTCCACTCATCAGCCAACGTACGCTGTCCAAAAGAAAAACGGGCTCGAATATGGACTGCTTGGAGCGTCTGGTGGTTTCAAGTTGAACTTGGTTACTACTACTTCCACCAACCACCGTACCTTAACCGACCTCCTGTAGACCCACTACCTGATCCCACTACTGAACCAGAGTGGTATGGCGAAACCTTTTTGCAGTATCCGCAGAGCGGTGTTCTAATTCCCATACATCTAGGTCACAATATGAAGTTGAAGTGTGATCTAAATGTTATCAAATCCGATATAGCTACTGAATTGTTCGCCTCATCCCGTCCTTCTACACTCGAACGTGCTCGGCATTATCATAATAGATTGGAGGAATGGTATCAAAAGCTTCCCGCTCCGTACACATCGAAGCGGATCTTCACTATCCCACAATTCCTGATACAGTGAGTTGATTCACCATCATCCCATGCCATCTGGACAGTATCCAGTATTTATTGTTCAAATTTCATTAATAGCTGATCTTCATCTACAGTCTGGAGTATTGTCATATTATCATCTCAATCTTTGAGTCTCACACCGGTGCCACCGATATCATTAGCACCCTCGATCCCGCCAAATCGCCCATGAGCATTGTGAGCTTGGCAGAAGCTAAATTTGAAACAGTATTTCGACTATACTATTTGCGGCATAGCTTTAAAGCCTTCGATGCTCATCTCATGATGTACGCAATGGTATTGGCCAATAGGACTGTCAACCTTCTTAAAACCACCGAAACGGCGTCTCATGTGAACCGGGCAGAGCTTCGTTCAACACTTGTACTCTGTGGAAAGGCACTTAGGGATCAAGCAGATAATTTCTACCTCGCAAATCTCTTGTGTCTTGCACTAGGAGGCATTATTGAGCCTGACGATCTACAGTTGTTGCGTACATGTGTTAGCTTGGTGTCAGATATCGAAAGGCCTTCGCTGCCCCAGTATGCTCTGCTGAACTGGCCACTCCCAATCGCGAAAATAGATGAAGAACCGAGTAAAGCAGTACTCGCGAATTTGGTACAACAGTTTGAGGACATAGAATTAGCGACGAAGGGCCACAGCACCTCAGAATGAAAAGTTAAATAGCAAGCGCTAAACCAATCTGGCTGCTGTTGCCTTCTATCTCGACCCAGCGTCTTGCCTCAACCTCGCTACCACCTCCCGACAAGCACGGAAAGACTTTGAACGGAGTGTAAGAGAGCACATGCGCCTTCTGTCATTCAACCAGAAATTGGAGGATCGAAGACACTATGACCTACATCCCGTGAGAAACTTACTTGATATCCTCGGTAATCCGCGTCAAGGATGGTATATAAACGAATGCAGCTTCCCGTGTCTTTACACTAAACAGAGCACATGGCCGGATGTACCAGTGTGCTCAAATAGAGAGCGAGAGGCGTGCAACAAGGTTGCAGACGTAATTTTTTCTCTTTACACAGGCATCACGGGCCTAGGAGCTTCCAAGCATGACCCCAACGAGAACGACTGCTTCCACTTTCACTAGAACACATGGTGTCTTAATGCCGACGAAGCTCAAGTTGCAATACTCATTCACTATTTACCCTGTCTCACGACAATTACATTTGATCGAAAAAGTGAGAACCTTCTCCGGGCGATGAGTCTGATTTCCCACGCCTATCATACGTTCCCTCCAGAGAATCGAGCCAAACTACCCTTCCAACATCTCACTATAGTAGTGATGTCACAGGACCCTGAGAATATGTACGGTCTCTCCTCTCTGTATAGGAATGCTTTTGATTAGTGTCGCATTTTTTTCTATTTTTCCGAGTCTCCGTCTCTTTGTCGGGGAAAAAATGGGATCAACATTCTCACCAGATACACATAAAGATATGTACACCGATATTATACAGCACTCAGGAAAGCCCTCCAACATAGCAAAATTGAACGTGAAAGAGCTGGTCTATTTAGAATGCGATATAGATATGCTCGATCTGAACGATATATTGCGTCGATCCAAAGCCTTAGAAAGCTTCAACCTCAAAAAAGTCACAGAGCCCCAAGTATTTCCTAATGGAATACTGGGCCCGCTTGTCCTACGGACTTCACATTCACTAATGCACTTAGCATTAGATTTTATCCATATTCACGAAGATGTGAGTATTAGTTCTGTTCCCAATCATACTGTACGGGATTTAATGTGAACATAGCTTCTACATCCAGACGTTCACTACTGCGACGTGGTTTCCCTACGCTCTTGCAAAAACCTAAGGACACTTAGACTAAACTGGAGACTGCTCTTTCCTACATATGTAGGACCGTACACTCCAGAATAGAGACATATTTCCATTAAATCACAACTACCCTCCGCCCATCCATGAAAAAGAAGCCGAAGTTCAATCCATCTAGATTTTCCTATCTTCCTCCTTATCACAATAAAAATTCGTCGTTGTTCCAATCCCCTAACCTCCGGTATCCCTCTGGAGTACGCGAACGCTACCATTTCTTTTAGCTCAAAGCACTCAACTTAATCGTATGCGATAAAACATCCAAACAGACAAAATTTCGTTGATTCATTCGGGTATTAACTTTCGATGCAACACGATCTCTGCTCCCGGCGCGCAAAATCAATAAATAACAATGGATCAAACCAGGGCTTTAGATGACATGCTTTCCTCAGGTGTCCTCGTGCCCATGTCGAAATTACAAGACCATCTTAAACTCCGGATCACGATCATCTCCCTTGCCTTCCCATGCCGCGTACTTCCCAGCAGCCTTGTCGCGGTTGATTTTGTACACCCATACGATATTCGCCGCAATGCTATATAACAAACACCGTTAGTGAACCATAACTTCATCCATGCGCGCTGAAAACGAGAAAAGAATAGACTTACAGCACCCAAGCTGCACAAAGCAACCCCAACATAATCCTATGGCTCTTATGAAAATTCGGCGACTCCTTCTTCTGGTACACAAAACTCGCTACAAAACCTCCCGCATTCGCAATCGCTAGCTGCAACGCCGACGTCGTAGCTCTCTTATAATGGCCTGCGGAATTATTACTATTCCAGGATAAGATGCAGGGAACGGAGGCGTACATCCCAGTCGCCATAAGGAACGTCATTCCGTACTGGACCTTCGCGTTCGTGCTCACGCTGATGACAGCATAGCCCACAATGGCGATAGGGAGCGTGCATAACATGATAGGACCGCGCAGCGCGAGACGGTCGGATAGGATGGCGACGAAGACGGTGCAGACAGCTGCTACGGCGTAGGGAATAACGGTCCAGAGCTGCGCTTCATTGGGGTCGGACGCAAACTTCAGATTATTGATGATAGTCGGTAGGAAAAGGCCGAATGAGTACAGTCCGCATAGGATAGAAAAATATGCTAGCGCCGACAGCCAAACCTGGAGATTTAAGATCCCGCGACGAACTTCGGACCAGAGGAACGGTTCATGGATGTGCGCCTGCGAGTCCATGCGCTGTCGCGCGTGCGCCTTTTGCGGTGGTGTCAGGAAAGTGGTGGTTTCGATGGAATTGGGCAGCGCGAAGAAGCTGAGGACGCCGACAAGGACGGTGATGAGGCCCTCGATGATGAAGATCCAGCGCCAGCCCGCGAGACCACCTCGGTGGCCAATGGCGTTGAGACCGCGCGCGAGGAGGCCGCCGAAGGCGCCGGAGAGGGAGGCTGCGGTGTAAAAGATGCCAATTCGTAGGGCGAGTTCGGTGCGTCGATAGAAGTGGGAGAGGTAGAGTACCTTTTACACGGGTCAAAACTCAATGTTCAGAGCGAAGATGTGATATTGAGAAAATAGATAGGTGTGTCTTACCATCCCCGGAAGCAACCCGCCCTCAGCAACACCCAGCAACGCTCTCACCGCAACAAACGACCCAAAGCTCCGAACGAACCCAAGACACATAGTCAACACCCCCCACGCCGCCGTGAGCAACGGGAGCCATATCTTCGGCGACATCTTCTTCAGGACCAGATTACTTGGGAGTTCGCTATCCCAGTGTCAGAATATACACCTACATTATCAAGATCGATATCGCGTGGGAAAATGGAACGCACCTAGCAATATACGTAGCATAAAACGCACATAACCCAATCGCATACTGATGGTCCGTCATGTGCGTATTAGCCTGTAAACCCAGGATCTTCGCGTTCCCGACATTCGTGCGGTCGATGAAGGAGCAGAGGAATAAGAGGGCGAGAATAGGTAGAATCCTTCGTGTGCGCGCGCAAACAACCATCAGCATTCATTCATCCCAAGCAGGGACAACCGCGATAGTGGAGGAGTGACGAAAAAATCCTACCGAACGTCCATTTTCCACAAAACCTGACGCGTGAGCTGAGGATCTGCGCCGTCGGCGTAATGACCCAGCTCTTCTTCCCCCGCGATATCGTCGTCGACACCGCGGGGGCTGCTTTCGAGTTTCTCATCGTGCATTTTGTCTGGTGAAGAGGAGTGCATGCCTTTTGACACACCACTTCCCACAAACCCAAATGTATGGATCAATAGCAACGTTCAAAGAACCTCAACTCTTCGCGAACACAAAAAAATGTGAAAACTGATGCTCAAAAAAAAATATCGGCAGCACAAATGTACGACAAAATCTCACGGCAGGACAAGAGGGATACCCTTCGTCTAATATATTTCAAGCTTCCACTCCCGACTTAGCTTGGACAGCAAGGGAGCTAAGCCAAGGCATGATTCGATATGTGGGGAGGATAAGCTTTCCCCGCGGGGGTGTGGGAAGCAGCCATACAAGGGAGGTCCTGTCGCACACTGTGCGAGGAAGGGTTGGGCAAAGATCATCCCCCGCTCCTTCGGATTCAGATCTGGTATACCGTATGCCGGCGCGCCCGTATGCGTGTCACTGTGTCTTGATTCTTTTGGGACGTCATGTGGAACTGTACCTTTAGCTGGGAGGGAAAGATCTTGAAAGATCATCGTGAACAGCGCTGGAAAAGCTTTGTTTTTTTCTTGGGTGGGATAAGAAAAACCAAGCACGTCTAAGCCTTTTCTTTTGTTTCGCGTTCTCGTCGGTAAAGCTTTCTTAGGGCGGTGTGCCGAGCGACGCGCCAGGGCTGGGCAACGTTCATGTTCAGCCACCTCGATTTTTCCGAGAACGAATAGGGTGCGAGGTGTCTTGATTGGGAAGACACAGCATGAGCTGAAATTTTTTAGATACGAGGGCTGCGTTTTTATGGGAGTGGATGAGATGGATTTGGATATGGTTTCCAGGGATGGGAGAAAGCGAGGGTTGGGATCGAATGCGAGATAATGCAGGTATCGTCTGATAATGGTCGAAAGGACCGAAAACAACTGAAAACAGGCAGAGAAAACGAAAACAACAATTAGCAATCAACCAAGACAAAGAATGAAAAAAAGGAATCTCAAAATCTCTAAAAATGTACAACAACCACCCACACTCAAAAAGCCCTCACAAACTTTAACCTCCTTTCCTCGACCGTCATCTCGCCGAAATACCTACACTCAACCTCCTTAACCCCAACAAACCTCCCAAACATCTCCTCCCCCATCCACGCTCTAACCTGCACATCCTTCTTCAGCTGCGCAACCGCATCCTCCAAATCCCTCGGCAACCTCTTCACGACGCCAAACGCCGCCAACTCCTCCTCACTCATCTCCCCAGGATAAACCTCCTCCATATCACGATGCACAAGCACCCTTTCCTCCCTCATCCCCTCCCCCCCACTCATCAACACCAGCGCAACCACTAAGTACATATTCGCCGTCGCATCCACGAACCGCAACTCCCATCTATTCTGTGCGATCTTGCGGACAGGAAGGTGGCGGTTCTGCGTCCCAAACCCTATCCACGATGCGTACATGGTTTGCACGCAGGAATAGCTATCGAAATTTGGCATACCGAGCGCGCACAACGCGGACAGTTTTCTCATGATGCCTGCGAGAAACGCGTTGGTTACGCTTGGGTTCTCTGGCGGCGGATTGAGCGAGAGGTGGATGTGGCAGCTGTTAAACGAAATGGGGTGGTTGTTGAGGAGCGGGTGGACGGCGAAGGTTGCTTGGAGGTTTGCGGCGAGGGCGTGGCGGCGGATGGTTTCGTGGGCGTGGAGGAGCGCGTCGATGGCTTCGAGGGCGGGTTTGGGGCAGAGCGCGATTTCGTATTGCTCGACGCCTTCGGTGTGGAATTTCCGCACGGGGATGCCGGAGGCGTGGAGGGATGTTGCGATGGAGGTGAGGAGGGAGAGGCGCGAGGGGTTGCGGAGTCCCGAGGTCGAGGAGTGGCCTGGGTTGGGGTCGAGAGGGTTGACGGCCGGTGAGGAGAGGGTTGCGGAGAGGAGCGAGAATTCGATTTCGAAGCCTAGGAGGATGGTCGTGGAGTTTGCTTCTTGGAAGGATTGGAGGACGGATTTGAAGAGTTGCCGTGGGCAGCAGCGGGTTATGTCTTCTGGGGGTCCCAGCCGAGGACGTTTGCTTCGTGGAAAGTTTTTGTCTGAGTCGATACCGCTGGTCATTACGTTACTGTAGCGACGACTATCATCTTCTTCCACGTTTTCTGGGTTGGATTGGGTGTGGGGTTTGTTGGGTTTGTGGGTGAGGTAGGTGTGGCACATGACCTATACCACAGATCCAAAATCAGTGTTGTACACAGAGGGGGTTTGGACTACAGCGTCCGTGGTGCAGAATGCTACTGCATGTGGTATTTCGATAATATCCGCCTATGTGCCGAGAGCCCAACTCACTCTCGCATGCTCTCCATCACCCTCACCACTAACAAACGGTATCAACGACGCCCAATCCGGATGAAGTTCCCATACTTCAGGCCCGTCAGCGAAATATTTCGGATCCGTCGAGACGGGGATGACCATGCAGCCTTCGCCGAGCGTAAAGGGGTCGAGAGAGCCGGAGGCGAGGTCCTTCGCAATATGCAAGGGCACAATCTGTGTACGGAGGATGGCGGAGTAGTCGAGCCATTGGAGGTGGATGTAGTTTATGGAAGAGTGATCGGCTAAGAAGGCATCGAGACGTTGGGCGTCGCGTTCTGTCATCTCACCCCTCGTGGTGGTCATGGTGGGTTTTGCTTTGAAAGACTTCTGGGTGGATATTGCAGTGGTGACGATGGCGTTGACTAGGCTGGTGGGATATTTATGTCTTTGGGGAACAGCACATGGGTGGATCATCAGGATATGGGGTACACAATCCTTAATTGAACAGCAATTTCCACCATCCGTGCATAACACACCTCTTTCTCAGCGAATTAGAATGGATGAATCGGCCGTGGATGCCTCGGACGTTGCATCGGAAGTTGTGCATGTGCTTGTGAAGTACAGAGAAGACGTGTGTGGCGTCGTAAGAAGAAACAGGACAAGCCATGCGGTGTGACGAATAATGAGCTCGAGAATTGGCTACTGAGTTATGTAGGAATCCTACAAACTCTGCAATAAATGTGGAAGACATGCAATCTAAGAGAACAAAGAGGTATGCTGTAGATCGCTTCTCAAAATGCAAAAAGGAGCCGAGAAAAAGGAAATTTACTCCATCGTTCCCAAGTTCTCCGCAACCTCAAACTCAGCATCCGTCTTCTCTCTAACCTCATCCACACTCACCCCCTCCGCGACCTCAATCAGCTTCAAACCCCCCTTCTTCCTATTCACCTCAAACACGCACAAATCAGTAATAATCATACTAACGCACTTCGCTCCAGTAAGTGGCAGCTTGCACTCCTGGACAATCTTGCTGCTGCCATCTTTAGCAACATGCTCAGTCGCGACGACGACCTTGGTGTTATCCGGATTTCCGACGAGGTCCATAGCGCCGCCCATGCCTTTGAAGACTTTGCCAGGGACCATGTAATTCGCGAGGTCGCCGGTCGCGGAGACCTGCAGGGCGCCGAGGATGGAGACGTCAACGTGCCCGCCGCGGATCATGCCGAAGGATTCCGATGAGTCAAATGTGGAGGCACCAGGGAGGAGTGTCACGGTTTCTTTGCCGGCGTTGACGATGTCGGCGTCAACTTCTTCTTCGGTAGGGTGAGGACCCATGCCAAGGATACCGTTTTCGCTTTGAAGCCAAACTTTTCTGCCCTCGGGGACGAAGCCTGCGGCCATAGTGGGGATGCCTACGCCCAGATTGACGTAGTAGCCCTGCTTCAGCTCTTTTGCGGCACGACGCGCAATGCGGTCTCGACGCGCGGCGGCTTCGTTGGGCGGTGATGATTTGCTATCATCTTGTGAGGGGTTGCGGAGTTTCTTGATTTCGATATGCTTTGGGGCCGTTGCAGGTACGATGCGATTGACAAAGATTCCGGGCAGGTCGATGTCATTGGGGTCGAGAGAGCCGATAGGTACTATTTCCTCTGCTTCAACAATGGTGAGGCGGGCTGCTTTAGCCATCAAGGGTCCGAATGCTTTCGTAGCATATCTGTTGGCGCCAATCAGCAAAGAGTGATACCAGTCCACTGGTGACAACATACCGGAATACACAGTTCCCTTCTTCGTCGGCTTTCCAGGCTCGCACAATTGCGACATCTCCAGGTAACGCAGTCTCCATCAAAAACTTTCGACCATTGAATTTTCTCGTTTCCCTCGGTGTGCCATATCCAATTGCATTCCCCTTCTTGTCGAATTGCGCGGGGATTTTTCCTTCTTCTATGTATGTGTTGACAGCAGTGGGCGTGTAGAAGGCCGGAATGCCTGCACCCGCGGCGCGAATTCGTTCAGCCAGTGTCCCTTGTGGGCAAAGCTCTATTGTGATGTCACCCGACAGGTATTGCTTCTCTAAAGCCTTGTTGTTTCCCAAAAAGCTGATGATGAGCTTGCTGACTTGTCCGGACTTTGTTATCAAAGCTAGCCCACCAACATCCTCGATACCCGCATTATTCGATACCGCGGTCAGAGAGTTGAGGGACTGTGGCCCCCGATTTTTGATCGCATGTATCAAGGTTTCCGCAACACCAGATAATCCGAATCCTGCACTGAGAATAGTAGACCCTGATTGGAGGTCTGCGACAGCATCGTCGGCGGACTTGAAGAGCTTCGATCGCGAACGATCAATGACAGGTTCTCGTGCTGCTGGTTGGGTTCGATATCTCTTCTGCGATATTATGCGCCATCTACTATCTAGACTTCGTGCCGCCCGTAATTGCGCTGGCAGTGGTCTACTGTTGCATATGCGTGATGGTAGTGTGAGAAGCAGTCGCGAAGCTGCAGGTATGGTGTCCATGATGCAGGGATAAAATGAAGCTGTCCTGGCGACCAGAATTCGCTTCGAACTGGGTAAGAATTGCACACGTAGAAAAAGAAAAATAATTAAACCCTAGGCAAACCAACAGAGCGTGAAAACAATCGCGTCGCGGGATTGAATCCTGCTTATGATGCAATGCATGCCGAGGATGACCGCTCTATTGTGTCGGACCCAGAAGTAGCACCGAAGAGGAACATCCAATAACACCTGCCCGGGCCGCCCAGGCGATGCTCCACCCTGAAGGCTTTAGGTGGGGTAGCTATCCGAGTTCGAAGATGCACAATTGCGAAAGCTGAATGTTACTCGGTGTGCATCTCCATTGTACAATAATGATGCCGTGCTCGATCAGCAATAGCGATTTCCCGTTGAGTAAAAGTTTGAACCTTGGGATGTCCCATCACTGCTCTTGTATCGTCTATTGACACATTGATCCTTGCGGATTATGGGTTTTAGACTGAACACACAGAGTTGATCGGTCGGACGGACGACTCCCGAGGGCAAGGCCTGATCACTTCATTGGAGCCCCGAGTCCAGTGGATTAATCCAGTCCATCCACATGAACGCATTCGGATCCTGCAAAGCAACATCTAGAAGCGAGGAATTGAAGTCCCCAACATTCATAACAGTCTCGATAATCTGGTTGTCCGACATGGCCGAAAACTGGAACGGATCCGCCCAGGCCGTAGTGGTAGGTATCGAATAGTCCAAATGGCTTGATGAATGTTGTAAAAGGTCTGTCGCGGGGGTTGCAAATAAGGGATTGGTAGAAGAACCAAAACTTGGCTGAACAGGTGGGAGCGCGCGCGGGAGTTCTGGCGCTTGTTTAACGAGTTCACGGAGATATTTACCAAACACCACGGATGCGCCATTCCGATGACTTGGCGTATTTCCTATACGCTCCAGAACAGTAGCAGTCTCGTCTATGAGGTTGCGCACGCTTGGAGCGAGGCTGTGATTACCACTAGGCGCAGGGGCGCTCAGTTGGAGAGCAACGCAAGCTGCGAAGCAGATCATGGTTACGGTGTTGTTCGGCATAGATTTCAAGCGGGCTTCGCCTTGAATCGCAGCACGCATGACATTTAGAGCAGAAGATAGAGCGGATGCGCGAAATAGTCGTTTGACTTCCAGGGGTGCCGTTGGGTGATTGATGACCCCGCTGTAGGTGGACAGTCGGGTGTGGGTAACAAGAATTTCTACGTAGGGTGGAAGCGCTTGTTGGGTGCCTTCACCAATTGAGGCAGTCCAGGTAGCTAGCCAACTGTTGAAAAAGTTTTCAATGGTTGACTCAATTTCCTGAGCGACTTCAGATCCGACATCGTTAGCCCGGGATCCATCGCATCGTGAACGGACCGCACTGAAGAGGCCGTCCAGATCTCGGCGGAGGACAGCCATCGAGACAAGCGGCCCATCTTGAGGAGCCGACAGGCTGTTACGGTGCCACCCATCACAATGCTGGAGTAGTGGAGTGATGGGCACGCAGTAGCTGCGGCCTCGAGCCAGGCATACGCCACGTTCCAAAACGAACAAAGCAATCCATACCCGTTCTCTTCTTCGCAGGAGCATTCGACCCCATTCAGAGCTACTATCAACATCTTCAAAACCATCCATAGCTAACGCTTTGTGGGCATCCAGACAGTCGGCTTTGGGAACTCTATTGAGAATATCAGGGTCAAAAGACTGCGAAGGCACCACGATCTTGTTGAGAGAGAGATCCAATGCGATACTAAGAGCGGTGGAAATGTAGAGCCCGGCATCGTCATCGCTGGCATGGATACCTGCAGGCATCCTAAATTCGCGGATACAAAGTTAGCAACTCAAACAGGGATGACTCAGTGGATGATCAAGGCCTCCAAACGCCACGCCTCGTGGTGTCTTGATACTACTTTGTACCCGGGGAAACTTACCAGGGCACATTTACCATGAATGCCAAAACAATCTCGACCGAGCGGAGTCTCCTGGTCATGACCTGCTCAGCAAGCAGCTTCCGGTGCACAAGAAGTCTTTTCGCTATAGCCCCAGTAGAGGGCATGAATAACGAAGAAGCGGTGAGAATTGAGGTGAAGAGAAACGAAGACTGCTTTCTGATGAACGCCATGTTCCTGTGAACCTTCGGGTCTAATCCCCATCGGGTATGAGCGAGTCTTTCGAAGAAGAAACTCATGAGAGTTTCCGCCTCTTCAGTAGTCACTAGCCCAAGGCTGATGGGATCGTGCATAGGGCCTTGATCAAGCGTCGCTCTCATTGGCAGGAAGAATCGGTGAACATCAGAATGCGGCTCGTGATCGCTTCCGTACAGCGTGCCTTGATACGCAGTATTAATCAGCAAAGCTGAATAGTTGGAGAAAACAGCCATGGGGAATATTCGAAGACGATGGGAAAAGAAACATACTAGGGGTGTACGGATTGTCAGTGGAGGGCGATGTAGCAGCCAACCGAAGATCCGACGCACGAGCAAGCAGCTGTAGTGGATTCTCCGCATCGTCCAGTGTAAGCTGATCGTTATTCGGCTGCAACACAACCTCGTCCGTCGAGGTTAACGAGGCATGTCTGGAGAGCGGACGCGCATCAACCACAGCTGCTCCTCCCCCTCGCACCTCATCGAGAAGTCGTTGCAGCTGGTCACTGGCAGAACCCTCTGAGCCAGCTCCAGCTTTCGATCTCTTAAGTGCCTCTTCGACTTGATGGATAGCTTTTTCCAGTCCGGTGCGCTTATTCTTGACCCCCTTTTGTCTTCCGACGTGGAAGCCACCAGGTACTATACACTCCGTCCCTGATTGTGAACACTTTTCGCAAATACCTCCGATTCCTCTTTTACATCTAATTTTGCTCTTTCTACAACTCAAACACGCGGCCTGTCTGCTCGCCATTTCTTGAGTAGGTAGGCTAGGAACACATGCAGGGATACGCAGGAAGTGTTCTCTATGGTTAAAATGGAGTCGTCGTGAGCGGGAAGGCACGGATTTGCGGCGCCATTGGCTTGGAGGATCACATCAACCGCTGTCGGTCCCTCACTAAGTACTAGAATATCGTTCTCCAATGAATTTCACGTTAAGCAAAGATATGACGCGTCAAGACATTCAGAGTGTAAGCTCTGTAGACAATACAAGGTTGAGGAGAAATCCCTGCTAGATATCCTCTGCAGATCACACTAATTCATTTGAGGACTAGTATGGATACTTTCCCCTCTGTCGGCACCCTCCTTCCGTCTCACAGCTAAATAGCTTAATGGGATGTCTAATAGAATTAATATTTAACAGCACTGTGTGCTGTCTATTCATAGCTTATCTGAGATTCTTGGATTAAATAAACTTTGTTTTGCCTCAATGGTATGTGAATCGGATCAACTAAATCTGGTGTCTCAAATGGAACCATTCAATTAATGAACTGATTCCTCTTTTCAACTTGAAGTAGCAGTCAACCCAAGCCCTGAATCACTCTTTTTCCTCTGGGGATACACTTTGAATGAGCAGTCAGTTATCCCCGCGAACGCTAAATATCAAAACACCAAAACCTCGAATACGTGATTATATCTGATCCCACAAACCCTACCACCCTTCGATGCCTTCACACTGCCCTTAGAAAGTTGAACGAGTAAAAGAAAATCAATCCCCCCAGAATCACCCTAGACATAGGTAACCTCCCTTCCCTTTCCTACACATCCCCTCCTACCCCACACACCATACCAACACCCAACACAAACACAAACCCAACACCAAAACCTACAACAAAAAAATGCCAATCTTCAGCCTCTTCCAAGGCTACTTCAACTCCTCAAAAGGTCGAAGCCAAACAAAAGCGCACCTAGCGAACAATAACAGTCACGAGCAGGCAACGACCCATCTATCAAGTTACAAGGAGACGAGTCAGCAACAACCTCCGCCGGGTTATGCTGCACCAAAGCAAGAATGGCCAAATGCGAATCGTAGGCCCGCGGAGACGAGGAGACATGGTTATCCAGTATATTAGATTGATAAGAGAGTGGAGGTATAGAGCGATTTAGGATATGGGGTTTTGAAGTTGATTTGATGCGCGTAGATATATGGTTCATTTTTTCGAGGTTTTAGAGTTTTTCCATGCTTTGATTGATGGGTTAGTCTGTATATTGTCTTTTTTGGGAGTGCTTCTTGATGTTACGTATTAGATGTTTTACATGTCGTGTTGACTATTTAGGTTGTGTAATTCGTTACTTTCTTTAAATGGAAGCGCGTGAACTTAGGTTAATCTCGCAATCCTATCTAATAGACTTACAAATAGCCCAAAGAAAATTCCAACCCAACATAGAACGTGCGTATCGATCACATTACATCAATCAAAACAATAAAGCAGACACCGAAACCTTTGTCAAATACACAACCAACCCATCATCCGTCCTTAGCGAGAAACATGCATGCCGCACAAAGTCCCAACAAAGAAACCATGAAAGAGAAAACAAAAAGAACAACAAAGAATAGAAACCCCACTAACCACAACCCATTTTCACCCACTTAATAACTTATTAACAATATGTCCTGTCCAACCATTTCTTAACACACCAATCTCCTATCCGCTGCCAAATACACACGGTACGAAAGTGAAGCGTCAAGCCTAGAAGTGCCCCCCCCTCCCCACCCCCCAGTTACAAACTCGGCGACACCGTAAAGTCATCGTAGATCGTAGAAAGAGCGTCTTCAAGGATCAAGAAGAATTCAAAAATCTATATTCAATAAATCTTTTTTTCACAATAAGAGAGGTTCATCCGCTATGTGTTATGTACATATGTAGACGCGCTTTACATCTCTATCGATAGATATATAAATCTAGTCTTAAGATTGATATGCAAAAAAAAAAAAAAAAAAAAAAAAAAAAAAAAAAAAACTTAGGGCCACTTCTAAATGTTTGGGATTTACAGTGTAAGTAATGGATCTTTCTAGTTAGCTAAACATTTAATTCCACTTAATAACATATGCTATGCTACTAATTAGCCGTCTAAAGAAGTACAATTACACTCTCAGTTGTAAACCACTACAGTACATTCTATGTATCAAAAAACATAAAAAAAAAACATTGCAACGCCAACCAAATTACCAATCAGTTTTAGCAAAGCGACAAGCCATGTTAACCTCCAAACTCGAAATCCTCCCCCCCCCCCCAATCCCCTCACAAGATAAAACAAAAACACTCACCACCAAATTTAAAACCACCCCCCCATCCCCCACCTCCGATCCCTCAACTACCCCACCCCTTTCCCTCCCCAAATCCTTCCCCTCTACCCCCTCCAACCCTTCTTCCCCTTCTCCCCAACCCCCTCACTCGACCGATTCCTCGGAGGAGGATACCCAAACCTACGCTCGTACATCATCCCTTGATTCCTTCCCACCACTACTACTCTTTCCTCGCTCTTCTCTCCATCCTTGCTCGTCTCCCTCTTCCCTCTATCACCCCTATCCCTCACCACGCACATCTCCTTCCTAACCCTAACATGCTTCAGATGCTCTTCATGCTGTTTCTGGAGGTTCTTGTAGCGACGCGCGCGCGCGCGTCGAGGGATTTTTCGGTAAGGGCGATGGGGGTGAGTGTGAAGGGCATGTTTTTGTGGGTTTGGGTAAGTGGATGGTTGGATAGGGAAATAAGACGTGTGTGTTTGTTTGTTTGTTTGTGGGGAAGTGGAAGTGTATATGTTTTGAGAGTTTTTTTTGTGTTTTGGTGGGAAAGGAAGGAAGGAAAGAAAGAAAGAAAAGGGTGATAGATAGAGGGGTGTTATATAGTATGGGCGGGGATGGGGGGGTTAAGTGGTGTAGTGTGTATGTAGTGAACGTTTCAAGGTTTTTGAAGTGCAGAATTCATTCGCACACACACACATGCTTTATTCCCAAGTTGAATCTGTATATGAATTTTTCAATCGCGAAATGTCAGTAAGTTGTAACTGTGAGCAAGGACATGCTTTGAATTAAGCTATATTTTCCTATTCACTCTTCGATATTCCTTAAAAAGCTCTGCGGTTTCGGGAATGTTATATCCCCTATTCAAGGTCGCTAACCGTGAAATCACTTACTACGAATCATATTCTTTCCTGTAAGCGCAATAGATATAGTTAGTTACATTCAAGACCGAATTTAGTGAGCCGTACGTATGTACGTACTTCATTCATTGCACCTAATACTATGCTAAATATACAGAAAACATACAAAAAAAAAAACGTACCCAAAAGACTGCACTTGAAAAAGGGGAAGATGAAAGTAGAAAAGAATCTTGGTTGAATATATTGCGATCCGCCTTCGAAAAATCAACTATGTCGTTGCTAAAAAAAGGAATCAGGGTAAAGAGATATGCTAGAAATTCGAACCCTTGTCGCTACTCTCCGCTGACAATGGATGATGACGGCAGGTTATTGACACCACTACTGCTTCCTTCTCCAGCATTGTATTCACCCTGCACCGCAGCACTAGGTGCGACATCGTCCGTTTTCTGGTTCTCTTCCGCTGTCTCCTTCTCCTCCTTCTCGCGTTCCTCCCTTTCTCGCTCTTCCCTCGCGGCTCTCTCCTCCTCCGCTGCACGCTCGGCCCTCACGCGTTCCTCCTGCGCCTGCACCATTCGCTCTCCCACACCCGGCAGCAAACTCGCTACGAAGAGGGCAAAGCCACGCTCCGCACTGCGAATCGACTCGCGGATCCAGCTAGCGCGCTGTTCCTGCTGTTGGTGAAGTAATCTGCGCGCCGCCTCTTCAGGAGTGGGATCGCGATTCTGCGAAGCTTCGTTCCCGGCGGCGTCCCTGCGTGGGGCGGCGGCATTTGCGTTTCCATTGGCGTTATTCGGACCCGCAATATCCCCGAGGGGAAGCAGTGCCTCGAAATGTTGTCGTACTCGATTGACTTGTGCGTCAAAAATTCCCATTTGTCCCAAGTACACGACGAGACCGATGAGGCCCATCATCACAGGTCGATACCAACCACCTCCACCAGCGAAGAAGTAGACGAACATGGCCAGCTTAAGGATAAGCCATATATGGCCTACGACGACGTTTAGACGGTCGTTTTCCTGCGCAGGGGCGGCTGCTGCCGCTGGCTGCACGCCGTTTCCATTTCTGTTGCCGTTGGCATTACCAACAACGGCTGGGTTAGCATTTTGAACAGGGTTGATGCCAGCTGCTGCGGCTTGTCCTGGTTGCTGCTGTGGTTGATTAGGGCCTGGAAGGCCTGTATGGACGGTCGCATTTGCAGCGGCAGCCTGGGCAATTTGCTGGCCGATCCCCGCAAGAAGGCGTCTGTTCTGTTCGAACTGCTGGCTAAAGGCGTTGAATGGGATTGTTGGAACTATGGGTGAAGTTGTGTAGGTACCGCGTTGATCGAAGATGAGTCCGACAGGCCCCTGGGGGCTGGACAGAATGAATAGCTCCGGAGGAACATCCGAGGGGGGAGGAGGTATTTGTGGAGTTTGCGTACAGGTTGGCCTGAAAGGAGATGTCGTACTTGTTATAGAAGCAGCCTGGCCCGTCGAGCTTGAACTGGCCGGAACAGCATGGATATTGCTTCGTACGCTGTTTATCAACTCCTCAAGTGCACTAGCTTGCCTTCTTAGATCGGCCGCAGACTGTTGCAGCAAAACGAGTTCACGATTCTGCGCAATCGACGGACTGTTAACCATAGCGGCTAGCCCCATGTCGATACTATCCAGACCAACCGTCAGGTTGCGTAAAGCCTGACGGGTATGCTCTAGACGGTTCATGGCAATAATTCTGTTGGTTGCGGACTCGTTTCCGCCAGGGGCAAGTAGCAGGCGCGCATTATCTACTGTTTGACGAGCTTGGTCTATGGAACGTCTGATTCTCGAGAGCGCTTGCTCGGGGGCATTTGCATTCACAGGTGACGGTATGCGCTGAGCAGGAAGCTGAAAGCCTGGCTGTGGCGGGGGAAACCGGGAAAGAGCTGGATGTGGCTGCTGGCTCGGGTTTAGGGGGATGGTCGTGGTGTTCTCGTTCCACGTCACGGACCATCTCTGGCCATTGGGGCCTATACCCTCCTGTCGAACAGTCCTGGTGGTGGTTGGCGGAAGGTTAAGTGTGGGGTTTGACGCCTGTTCGCCGGATTCGTTACCATCCCGAGCTTGCTGCAGGGCTCGCTGAGCTTGTTGAGCATGTTGAGCAAAATGCTGTTGTATCTGTGGTGGGAGAAAGGGCGAGTTTAAGTTGGGGAGTACAGGATTGTTCGGAGCAGCTTGGTGGTGGTGATGGTGGTGATGTGGATGGTGATGGTGGTGTGGCGGCGGTTGGGAATTGGGACGCGCTTGTGCAGATGTAGGCTGCTGACCCTGAGGCTGCGGCGCGGGCATGTTACGGAATGGGTTTGTTGCAAGAGGGATTTGTGGGGGGGTTGGGAGACGCGGTAATGGTAGTTGAGATGGATTGGGAGGGGCGGTTGAGGATCGCGGAGCTGGCGAGGGCGCCGAGGAGGTGGATGGGAGCTCCCGGAGCACGAGATGCAGACTCTGGTCTGGCGACTGAGCGATCTGAGAAAGATGATTAGCATAGGGAATCCTGTAGTCATTCCGAATTGCGAAAACGTACGCTGTCGGCGCCAAATACGGACAGCAAGGCATCGGCGCCGCTGGCCACGACACGGCCACGGTAGATCAGGCGCATGCGCTCAACGGCGGGCTTGGAGGGAATGGCATCCTGGATCTTCTGCTTGAGCTCCGAGATGGTGGTGGACGTGGGAAGGGCAGGGAAGTTGATGCCGCCTTCGACTTCGGGCGAGGGGGAGAGGACGCGCAGATTGATGGACGTGGACGTGGACGTGGACACGGAGGCAGAGGTGGAGGCGGGATTTGAATTGGTATCCGAGTCGGAGCTGGCGGAGTCGCTTTGGTCGGCCATGCTGCTTTGTCCCAGGCAGAGTAGGCGGTATGTTGTGGTGTAGGAGGGTTGGCGGAGTGAAGCGGTGGAGGTCTGGTGGTTTGTTTGTCTACGTTGCGCTTTGCGGGAAGCTACGTTGAGCATGTCCAGTATTAATATACAGAGAAAAGGAAGCGCCGACGCCGCAACTCAGCCCGCCACACTGCGCAGCCAAAGAAATGACTGAGACAGCAGGATCGTTTTTCTATTACTTGTCCAAGACATTGTCTTTGTATAAAATGTATATGTATATATAGTGAAACCAATGCGGACATGTAACCTACATAAGTACGTGTACCTATAGATCAGCGCCCGCCTCAGCCCTATAGGCCGTGAGGCGGCGACATTATGTCATTGGTCATTCCTTTTTTTCTCAACCCCTACCTATTGTAGACCTGTACTAACCAACCCACTGCTAACTCCATCTCCAGCTCCATCCTACATACCCACAATTCTTCCTCCACCCATCATCGCAATCCCTCCTGCCTCAACTACTAACCACCCGATTCGCCATACTTCGACGCCCCTTCTCCTCCCCTCAATGGACCAGTAGCCATGTCCACCACCTGCGCCCGCCAGCTCCCACGAGCCGTTTGCCGCACGCGACACCACCATTATCCTCCTTCCTCCGCCTACAGATATCCTTATACTCGCATCGCCTCACGTCCCTTCTCGTCGTCGCGTCCCGCCTTTGATGGCCAGCAATTCCACAGAAAAGAGTCCTTCCGGTCACGGCTCAACGCAGCACTCAAGAACACAAAAGTGAAATGGGAACCCATTCCCATCGCCCTGGGTATCGGGTTCCTGGGTGCCTTTCAATTCTACCGCGTGCAGCGTAGGGAAAAGCACACCCAGAGCCAGGCTGGCAGCGACACCGAAGATGCTGGCGTAGATCAACAGGGCCGCCCTCAGAAGCGGGAGCGCGTACGTCCAAGCGGCCCATGGACCGTCCAGATCATGTCTACACTACCTCTCAAAGCCATGTCTCGTCTGTGGGGACGGTTCAATGAGCTCGAAATTCCCTACTATCTCCGCGTACCAGGTTTCAAGCTATACTCGTTCATCTTCGGCGTCAAGTGAGACCTCTCCGCTTTCATCTCACCCTCAGGTCTATACTAACCCGTGCAGTCTTGACGAAGTATCAGAGCCCGATCTTCACGTCTATCCCAACCTAGCTTCCTTCTTCTACCGCACCCTCAAGCCCGGCGCCCGCCCTCTCGACCCCAATCCCAACGCTGTTCTCTCGCCCGCCGACGGCAAAGTCATCCAGTATGGTACCATTGAGCATGGAGAAGTGGAGCAAGTCAAAGGCGTAACCTACAGCCTGGACGCCCTCCTAGGCTCCATCCGACCCTCCAAGCCCGCTCTCACCGATGGTCGTGAAACTTCTGATCACACGCACACCAAAGTCGGCGCCGAAGATGTGATGCGCGCTGACGAGGAATTCGCAAACGTAAATGGCATCTCATACACACTACCCAACCTCTTCTCCGGCCCACAGCCCAAGGACAAAAACACCCCCACCGAAATGCCCTCCGACCAGGCCACCTCGCCCCAACCCTCCTCCGAAGCCGCCGTCCGCGCAGATCTCGCCCTCAGCGAATCCACACGACCATGGTGGGCCCCCGCCTCTGCCAAAACCCCCACCGCCCTCTACTACTGCGTCATTTACCTCGCGCCGGGCGATTACCACCGCTTCCACTCGCCCGTATCCTGGGTCGTCGAGAGTCGTCGGCACTTCGCAGGCGAGCTTTACAGCGTATCCCCCTACCTCCAGCGCACGCTCCCAGGCCTCTTCACTCTCAACGAGCGTGTCGTCCTACTCGGCCGCTGGCGCTGGGGCTTCTTTAGCTACATCCCCGTCGGCGCCACCAACGTCGGCTCCATCAAAGTCAACTTCGATCGCGAGCTGCGCACCAACTCGCTCACCACGGACACGGCCGCCGACCGCGCCGCCGAACTCGCGCGGCAGAAGGGCGAGCCATACTCTGGCTTCGCCGAGGCCTCGTACGCGAACGCCAGTCGTCTTCTCGGTGGCCACGCACTGCAGCGCGGCGAGGAAATGGGCGGGTTCCAGCTGGGAAGCACCATTGTGCTTGTTTTTGAGGCGCCAAAGGGTGTCAGGCCCAGCTTGGATGAGGGGTTCCGGGGTGCCCCTACGGAGAGGAAGGGCGGATTTGTGTGGAATGTGAAGAACGGGCAGAAGGTCAGGGTCGGGGAGCCCCTGGGTTGGGTCATTGAAGAGCATGAACCAGTAGGATAAAAAGAAAAAAATAGATATAAGGAGCTTTGTTACGTGTACGGACAGCGATGTGGTGTGGCTGTAAATATATATGTATTATGTATTTGTAAAGGTAGCTACCTAAGCTGTGTATCTGTTCTAGAAAATGGTAACGTAGTTATAAAAATAGAAATGAAAGCGAATTTCCAACCAAAACAACATAATGCGCGTACATGACCTGTAGCCATGTTTCAATCCACTCCATGCTGACAACGAGCGAGCTGCTCAGGCGTCATACATGTAGGTGTAGGGCCATGAACATGGGAGCTTTTGGAAAACTACAGCACATTCAAGCTGCAGAGAAAGAAAAAAAATGTGATGCCATCTTACATGGCCGCGAACCAATTGATTTTTAGCAAAGCTCGTTACATAACCCAATTCATTCCGAGAGAAGAAGAAGAAAAAAAGGGTTTCAGACTTCACTTTTCACCATTCCGGCTCGTACGCCCGCCTAGTCTCGAACTGGGTTTGAACTTGCTTTCTCACTATATAACTACCTAGGTTTTCATTTCCGTCCTTTCGGCCTCTTACATACCATACCGTCTTGTCTCTTAGTTAACCAACTTCACCAAAAAT
Source organism: Periconia macrospinosa (assembly GCA_003073855.1). Lineage (NCBI taxonomy): Eukaryota > Fungi > Ascomycota > Dothideomycetes > Pleosporales > Periconiaceae > Periconia > Periconia macrospinosa. The sequence continues at coordinate 153,983 of KZ805382.1, forward strand.
TCAAGATAAAGCTTATTTAGTAGTTAGATGCTTTTTTTGGAGCACTCTCTTTAACCTAACCGTCACAAGTCACAACTACTTCTAACGCCCGGCGCCCGCCCTCAATTTATAAATACCCAAACAAATCATGCTACATGCGTCCAGATCTCACGCTCTCAGGCCAATACATACATATGTAGCTTCTTAATTAGAAGTAATTGCGCTAAGATTCTCTCGTTTAAAAAAAAAAACGGGTAGTCGTCGTACGTTAATGTCTCAAACAGCATACATTAATAACGATAGATGCGATTAATACTTTTCTTTATCGAAAAACAAAAAAAAAAGGCGGCCTATACCTAGTTTTCTCTCCTTTGTTGAAACAAGGTATAGATTAAAACGTTATAGATGGATGTAAAAGAGGTTGTGTAGGGTGGTTACCCTATTATCTTAGTTAGCTGGCTAGTATATGTAATGTAAGGATGAATGAATGGGTTGTCGTGGGGAGAGGGAAGGGTGAAGAAGGGAAGGGGTGTGAGGAGTGGCTGAGGTATTGTTTATCTTACGCTCGACCTTTTTTTTATATAAAAGTATTTAATATTGTAGGTGTGTGTGTGTTTGTCTTAGTGCATATAATGTTTTAGATATTGATTCTGTTAAGATAAGTAATAACTATACCTTTAATTACTTTTAAACTACATTTTTGCTAGCGATACTGCGAAAGAGCAATATAACCCAATAAAGTTTATCCTATATATATATAGCCCTATACCTACAACCCTATACATACAACCCTCCGCCCTCTCCCCACAAAAAAAAGCAAAAGTAAATGAATAAAAAAAAAGCACACTCATACACACACAGACACACACGAACATCTACACCTATATCTACACCTTAAATCCTAAATCTCCTATCTTATCTCATGCCGTCCCATCCCCCTTTTTCTACCACTTACAGTCACAGTCACAGTTACAGTTTAGAACCTAAGTACGTAGACTACACCGAAACTACTTCCCCCTCTCTCTTTTTTTTTACATCTACATCTATATATATGTATAGTTATTATTACAATCTAACGATAGAAAGGTAGAGACGGGGAAGAAGAGAGTAAAGCAAGGACAAAAAAGTTATTAGTTATACGTATATACGTACGAGGGGGTAACGTACATATATATATATATATATATACTATGTATACACAAGTACATACATTAGATGCTTGCACTGAATTATTTATGAATGGAATAGAATCAGCACAAAGTATGTAGCCTACCTACCTATCACCGGCCTAACTACCTCCCTTTTATTATTAGAAGATTCTAGACCTTTTTTTCCCCTTTCTATACACACGGTCTGTCCATCTCCCACATCTCGCTTAACGCAACTACTTCCCGTGCCCCGTGCCGTGTTACCCTTCATCAAAAACGTTTTTAGTCCGCAATCACGAACCGCTCTCGCTTCGCTTCCTCCGCGCGCGCGCGCGCGCGCTTAGATGCCATGGCATGCAGGTAGGTAAACGATTTTTCTTCTTCTTTTTCTTCCTTCTTTAAAAAAAAAAGGGGGGTTTATATGTAGAGGTAACTAACTAGGTAAATAATTATACCTTTTTTTAAAAAAAAAAAAACTTAAAATTTAAAACGTAAAAGAAAAAGAGAAAGAGAAAAAAAGTAAGATGAAGCAAGTTAAAAACAACCAAACTACACTATACATACACTACCTCGGTGGTACGGGGGAAGCAAGCAAGCCCAAACATCAAAGCTTTTATCATTAATAAAAAAAAACGCCCACAATTTTTGTACATGTATCTATCTCAAACACACCAACCCCCTCCCCTCAATATCCATGTGCCCACTCCACCCACCCATCATACCATTGACACCAAGAGGAGAAGAAGAAGAAAAAATTCAATAAATTAACCACAAAACAAGCCTTTTTTTTTTTTT